>CAUOFW020001408.1:0-97348 GCA_963454935.2 Ilex paraguariensis
TAAATTAAGGACATGTCTATTGATGGTTAAAGCCCAAATAGTCCAATTTATGTATTAAAGTCCAACCCCGGTTGAGGAGCCCAACCTCATTGTGAATCCACCAAGTCAAGACAGTCCAAGGCCGGTTAGACTTCTTGCTTAGCACGTCACCAAGAGAGAGCACGAGAAGTTATCTGCACACCAAAGGAAACGGTCCAAATCCACCAGTCCAAGACAGTCCAAGGCCGGTTAGACTTCTTGCTTAGCACGTCACCAAGAGCCACCAAGTCCAAGACAGTCCAAGGCGGTTAGACTTCTTGCTTAGCACGTCACCAAGAGGAGAGCACGGGAAGTTTATCTGCACCACCGAAGGAAACGGTCCAATCTTTGACCACGTTTCATGAAGAACTCCCCAACCTCCTCCTTCCGTTGAGGATAAGTCGTGATCTCCACCAAGGATAATCTCTGAGCTGCGATAAAGAAGCCTTGAGGATATGTCATGATCTCCACAAGAATGATCTCTTAGCTACTATAAAATGGCTCTAATCTGAGAGAGGAAGATCACATGCTCCATCAGAGACTTACAGAAGACGAACCGACTACCGGAGATTACTATTTTCTTTGATTCTCCATTCTCCTTCTCAAAGCTTGTATCTCCATTCTCCATACCTTTGAATCAATAAAATACCCGGCGACTGAAGCCATTGAAGAGTGGACGTAGGTCGAATTGACCGAACCACTATAAATTGTGTCTTCTCTAATTTTTTCGTTGATTTCATTGCATTTATTATCTATACTTGACAGGTGGTGTGCAAAACCATTTTTGTGCATCATCAGTTTGGCGCCGTCTGTGGGAAATCGACAAAATTCTCACTCCTGAACATTACGTCCATTAACTAATGGCGATCACTACTCGATCCATGAACCAACACGAAGACAATCCTCCACGAGAGGAGGAGGTTGCTCCCCCGCCTATCAACCCTGTTCCGGATACTTTAGCCCCGAATCCCCAACAAATATTGGAGACCATGCAGCAACTGGTTGCTCAAAACCAACAGTTACTGCAACTCATACTTGCTGGACAAGGAGGAGCACCACACGGAGGTGCACAACATGGAGGACCCCAAGGTGGAGCACCACACGGAGGTGCACAACGTGGAGCACCACATGGAGGTGCACAACATGGAGGGCCCCACAGAGGTGCACAACATAGAGCACCCCAAGGAGCTCCACATCCTGAACATCAAGGAGCACCACGCCCTGTTGCTCCACGCCCGGGTGCCCCATTGGGCACCCCACTTCAGGAAGCCCAACATGAGGGAGCTGCACCTCCCCCTCCCCTTGCTTTCCAGGGAGAGGACCCTTATCTCCAGGAGGATGAGGGTGAAAACCAAAGCATGGGGCATGGAAGCCACTTCCATGATCATTCCAGAGGAGCCCCCAATCATTGGGACGAGAAGATAAAGGAGGTACAAAATCAACTCGGTGATGTCTTCAACGCCATGAAGGCACAGGGACCCGAGACTGTTGACCACCTGGTAAGGCGTACTGATACCCCTTTCAAATCTGATGTAGCAAACTACCCCCTCCCTCAGAAGTTCAAAATGCCATCTGTGGAGACCTTTGATGGAACAAAGGATCCACTGGACCACCTCGACACTTACAAGACCTTGATGCAATTGCACAACGTACCAGACGAAATCATGTGCAGGGCATTCCCAACCACATTAAAGGGGTCTGCCCGACAGTGGTTTGCTAAGCTCTCCCCCGCCTCTATTGCCTCTTTCGCCGAGCTTAGCAGATCATTCGTCTCACACTTCATAGGAGGGCGTCGCCACCAGAAACCAGTTACGCACCTGCTTAGTATAAAGCAGGACCGCGAGGAGAGCCTGAGGAGTTACCTCACTCGTTTTAACGAGGAGGTACTCCAAGTTGATGAACCTGACGACAAGGTGACGATGACCGCTTTCTTGGGTGGCCTCCGTTCATCAAGTTTCCTTTTCTCAGTTCTGAAGCGCCCACCGAAGAGCATGCCAGAGCTGCTAGCCAAGGCCCAAAAGTACATAAACGCAGAAGACATCACAAGGGCCAGGCGGGGTGAGTCTTCCAGAGCGGGTGAGAAAAGGAAGGAAAGAGAGAAGGACGATAAGAAGGAAACCAGCAACAAATATGGCAGGACAGAGAAAGTCCCTGTCAAGGACCGGCTAGGTCCTGCTCCTCAGAGGAACCGTCAACCTTTCACTCCCCTCAATGCTTCCGTGGAACACATCCTATTCCAGATCCAGGATGACCCCGCGATAAAGTGGCCTGGAAAAATGAAGTCTCCTCCAAATCGCAGAAATCCTAACAAGTATTGCCGCTTCCATCGTGACCACGGGCATGACACCGACGATTGCTACGACCTCAAGAGGCAAATTGAGGAGCTCATCCAGCGTGGTCACTTGCGTCAGTACGTTGCTGGAAGGGAACGTGTACCACAACCTCACAACCAGGAAGATCAGCAGCCTGTGGGGGAAATCCACACTATCTCAGGGGGACTAGCAGGTGGAGGAGAATCACTTTCCGCGATGAAGGCCCATGCCAGGAAGGCAAGACATGTCTACGAGATGCGCCCATCTAAGGTGCCGAAGCAGGAAAGCGACGAGGTCATATCTTTTTCAAACAAGGACCTGGAGGAAATCCAACACCCCCATGATGACCCCTTGGTGCTCACCATGACGGTGGCCAACTTTCATGTGCACAGGATCCTGGTAGATAGTGGCAGCTCTGCAGATATCCTATTTGCAGAGGCCTATGACAAGCTCAACCTGGGCAGGGAGAGGCTACAGCCAATCAGGTCACCCCTCATTGGATTCTCAGGGGAAAAAGTGTATCCCCTTGGATCCATCACACTTCCCGTCACCGCCGGAGTAACACCCCGAAGCTCCACAGTCATGGTCAATTTCCTGGTAATAGAATGCCCGTCAGCCTACAACATCATATTAGGGCGACCAGCTCTTAACACATTAAGAGCTGTGCCCTCTACCTACCATCTCGTTCTCCGCTTTCCAACCTTAAATGGAGTCGGAGAGGTCAAAGGGGACCAAATAACAGCCAGAGAGTGCTATGTATCCTCTATGAAGGCTAGGAAGCCCCAAGAAGCATTGCAAGTTGAGGTCCTTGACCCAAGGGATGACTCCGCCACAGAAAGAGGAGAACCAGTC
Organism: Ilex paraguariensis; assembly: GCA_963454935.2. NCBI lineage: Eukaryota > Viridiplantae > Streptophyta > Magnoliopsida > Aquifoliales > Aquifoliaceae > Ilex > Ilex paraguariensis. The sequence goes on from CAUOFW020001408.1 coordinate 3,183, forward strand.
GAGGAACTCATCCCTGTGGTCTTAAAAAAGGAGCACCCAGACAGAAGAATTTACATTGGCTCTTCCCTTTCTGAAGAGCTGGCTCCCCTGTTGATTGAATTTTTGGAGCATAATATGGACATCTTTGCTTGGTCGCATGAGGACCTTGAGGGCATCAACCCGGAAGTAGCTACCCACCACCTCAATGTCGATCCGCGGTACAAGCCTGTTCGCCAAAAGTTAAGGGGAGCCTCCACTGAAAGGGCCCAAGCCATGGACAAGGAGATTCGAAAGCTGGTTGATAACGGAGCAGTCAGGGAAGTGGCGTATCCAGAGTGGCTCTCCAACGTAGTAATGGTCACTAAGGCTAATGGGAAGTGGCGTCTCTGTGTCGACTTCACAGAACTGAACAAGGCATGCCCAAAAGATAGTTATCCACTGCCGCGGATTGACCTCCTCATCGACGCCACCGCTGGGCATGAGTTGCTCACTTTCCTGGATGCATACTCGGGGTACAACCAGATTAGCATGCATCCCCCAGACCAAGAGAAGACATCATTCATCACGCCAAAGGGGACATACTGCTACAGGGTCATGCCCTTTGGGCTAAAGAACGCTGGAGCAACCTACCAACGGCTGGTGAACAAGATGTTCCAGTCTCAGATCGGGCAAACAATGGAGGTGTACGTGGATGACATGCTGGTAAAGAGCCTTGCAGCAGTAGACCACATTGATCACCTCCAAAAAACTTTCAACGTCCTGAGGTCCTATCACATGAAGCTCAACCCTGAGAAGTGCGCCTTTGGTGTGGGGTCTGGTAAATTCCTGGGCTTTATGGTCAATCAGAGGGGAATTGAGGCAAACCCTGACAAGATCAAGGCCATTCTTGACATGAAGTCACCCTCTTCAACCAAGGAGCTCCAGCGCCTCAATGGAAGGATCGCAGCATTAAATAGGTTTGTCTCCAAATCTGCAGATAAATGTCTCCCCTTTTTCAAAACTCTCCGAAAAGCCTTTGAGTGGAAACCTGAGGCAGAGGAGGCTTTTCAAAAGCTCAAAGCCTACCTAGCAGCACCTCCCCTCCTGTCACATGCTGCCCCTGGAGAAACTCTCCATCTATACCTATCTGCTTCCCCATCAGCGGTAAGCTCAGTGCTCGTTAGAAACAACAATGGAGTGCAGAAACCAGTTTATTACGTGAGCAGGGCATACCGGGGGCAGAGGTCAGATATTCAGCACTAGAAAAACTGGCACTCGCTCTGGTCACGACAGCGAGACGGCTGCGACACTACTTCCAGGGCCATCGTATGGTGGTCATCACCGACCAACCACTTAAAAGAATCTTGGGAAAGCCGGACGTGTCTGGAAGACTTCTTAAATGGGCAGTAGAACTCGGGGAATTCGACATTCAGTACCAACCTAGGACGGCCATCAAAGCACAAGCCCTAGCAGATTTCGTAGCTGAACTCACACCAACAGAGGATGGGAACAGTGAGGATCCCCAAATGCCCAACGGAGACATCAAAAAGCCTAACAAAGACCCTCAAGCAAGCGCCCAAGTCTCCTCCCTAGGAGCCCAAACAACTTTTTCTGATGCCCAGGCACCACAGGCTGCACCTCCAGCACACCACAGGCTGCACCTCTGGATGCCCAGGCACCACAAGCTGCACCTAGGATGCCCAGGCACCACAAGCTGCACCAGCACACAGGTTGCACCTCTGGATGCCCAGGCACCACAAGCTGCACCTCAGGATGCCCAGGCACCACAGGCTGCACCTCTGGCCTGCACCACAGGCTGCACCTCAGGCACCACAGGTGCACCTCTGGATGCACAGGCACACAAGCTGCACCTCAGGATGCCCAGCACGGCTGCACCTCTGGCCTGCACCACAGGCTGCACCTCATGCCAGGCACCAGGCTGCACCTCTAGTTCCTGCACCACAGGCTGCACCTCAGGATGCCCAGGCACCACAGGTGCACCTCTAGTTCCTGCACCACAGGCTGCACCTTTGGATGCCCAGGCACCACAAGCTGCACCTCCGCATGCCCAGGCATCACAGGCTGCACCTCCCCGGTCTTCCACTTCAAATTCCAAATTCTCCACTCATCTGCTTTGGAAACTCTATGTAGATGGCTCCTCGACTAGTGAAGGAGGAGGAGCGGGCTTAATTTTGATCAGCCCAGATGGCACCACTCTCAGATATGCGATGAAGCTCCACTTTTATGCTTCCAATAATGAGGCGGAATACGAAGCCCTCCTTTCTGGATTAAGGTTAGCAATGGAAATGGAGGTTCAACACCTTGCCACCTACAGTGACTCTCAGCTGATAGTCAATCAAGTGAGGGGCGAGTTCGAAGCCAAAGGAGCCAAAATGCAAGAATATCTCAGCATGGCCAGAAACATGATCACAAAATTTCACTACTTCCAGATAAACCACATCCCCAGAGAGGATAATATGGCTGCCGACGCACTCGCAAAGCTCGCTTCATCCATGGAAGCCTCATCAGGGGAACCAGTACTAATTGGTCACCAGTGCGAGCCCAGCAGGATGGACATGGAGGCCACTAATGTTGACTGTGTATCCACCGAATCAGACTGGATGACCCAAATCAAGGCATACCTCCAAGAGGGTGTGCAGCCAGATGATCCCCTAGAGGCCAGGAAGCTAAGGATAAGGGCCTCCAAGTTTGCCATCTTGCAGGACACTCTATACAAGAGAGGTTATTCCTTACCATGGTTACGATGTCTTTCACCTGAAGAAGCCCACTATGCCTTGCGAGAAATCCACGAAGGGATCTGCGGGAATCACTCTGGAGGGCGTTCCCTTGCCCACAAGGCGCTCAGACAGGGCTACTTCTGGCCTACCATGATGAGGGACGCTCAGGAGTTCTCCAAAAAGTGCGACAAGTGCCAACGCTTTGCCACTGTGCCAAGGCAACCACCCGAGGAGCTAACAACCATTTCAAGCCCATGGCCTTTCTCTAAGTGGGGCATCGATATCCTAGGCCCCTTGCCTCTCAGTAAAGGGCAGTGCAAGTTCGTGGTGGTGGCAGTCGACTACTTCACCAAGTGGTCAGAAGCAGAACCTTTAGCAAAAATCACAGACGCAAAGGTCAAAGATTTTATCTGGAAAAACTTGGTCTGTCGCTTCGGGATTCCCCATGCCATTGTCAGCGACAACGCCAAGCAGTTTGACAACAAGCTGCTGAACTCTTTCTGTTCTGACCTTCAAATAAAACAACCTCACTCCAGCCCGGCACATCCACAAGCAAATGGACAAGCAGAGGTCATGGTAAGAACCGTGCTACGCAATTTAAAAACAAGACTCGAAAAAGCAAAGGGCCTTTGGGTAGAGGAGCTGCCAGGTGTACTGTGGGCTTATCGAACCACACCAAGAACCCCTACTGGGGAGACTCCTTTTTCCCTCGCCTTCGGAACCGAGGCGGTCATCCCTGTGGAAATAGGGGTACACTCCCTAAGGGTCCAGCACCACGATCCCATCACCAACGAGGAAGGACTCCGTAGCAACCTCGACTTGGTGGAGGAAGCAAGGGAGATGGCTGTAGTCCGCAACGCGGAATATAAACGGCGCATGACAAGGTACTACAATTCGAGGGTGAAGCCCCGTTCTTTCCAACCTGGGGATTTGGTCCTCAAAAAAGTAATCCTCGCTACAAAAGATGCACGCGAAGGGAAGCTGGGACCAAATTGGGAAGGGCCCTACCGCGTAACAGAAGTAGTGAGACCAGGCACCTACAAAATCCAAGATTCTGAGGGAAAAGTTTTACTCCATCCATGGAATGCAGAGCATTTGAAAAGGTATTACCAATGACACCTTGAGAGCATCAAAGCAGTAGAAATTGGGACTTGATTTGATTTTTAGCGGTGTTACCCAAGATTTTAATGTATTTTTTATTTTTTGGGAATTATCACCCAATATCGCTTTTTATAAGCAATAAATTAATAAAATTTTCTATGCCATTTACTCCAAAAAGATTTTCTGTATTTCATTTCAAAGGAGTATCGGTACAAAAATAAGGCCAGATACCGCCTTTTCAAAAAAAAAAAAAAAAAAATCAAAAGTCCTAAACACTCTAACTGCTCTCATGGTCGTCCCCCACCTCATCCTCATTGTCATCAACATCATCAAATCCCCCCTCATCACTGTCATCAGTGGGCACGAAAGGTGAGAAGTCAATATTAGGGAAAGCGGTAGAAACTTTCCCTCGGAGATCCTCGAAACCATCAATAAAAGCATCTGCAAGACCGTTCTCCAAGTCTTCCTCAGCACGGGAAACTCTCTCCTTAGCAGCCGTCAGCTTTGCCTCTGCAACAGCTGCCTCTCTGAGCATGGCCCTCCCATGGGCCTCTACAAGCTCAGCCTCTCTGAGCGTGCTCCTCTCGTGGACTGCCAAAAGCTCAGCCTCTAGCTTAGTGGCCCTCTCATGGGCTGCAACAAGCTCACCATCCCTGAGCGCGCTCCTCTCGTGGACTGCCAAAAGCTCAGCCTCTAGCTTAGTGGCCCTCTCATGGGCTGCAACAAGCTCACCATCCCTGAGCGCGCTCCTCTCGTGGACTGCCAAAAGCTCAGCCTCTAGCTTAGTGGCCCTCTCATGGGCTGCAGCAAGCTCACCATCCCTGAGCGCGTCCCTCTCGCGGGCCGCCAGAAGCTCGGACTCTAAATTAGAAAACCTTTCATGTGCTGCCACAAGCTCACCCTCCCGGAGCACGTCCCTCTCACGGGTCACCAAAAGCTCAGAATCAAGCTCGACAATCCTCTCCTGAGCAGTAATAAGCTCCCTCTGCACAAGGCTAAGATCCAGCTTCAGCTTGTCTTGATTATAGGCCCTCGAAAGCAAGCAGATGGAGGAAGTCGAAACCTAAAAAAAAAAAAAAGAGTCAAAAACACAGGAAACGACTGGAGAAAGGGAAATAGCAGACCCTTACCTGAGCCAGACCTTCCAAATACGTGTTGACGATATTATCAGTGCCCGAAGCGCTAAGCTCAGAAACTTCTGGCCCAAACACAAACCTCCCAAGCCTTGCCCTGATAGCTGCTGGTCTCCCCATCATAGAACCAGCCCAAATCGGCACTTGGGTAGAAGTTCCTGAACAAGGAGGAGACAAAGGAGGGGTAGCACGAGGAGAGGATAAAGGTGGAACAGATATGCCTGGCAAGGAAGATTCTGGAGCAGCAGTTGGAGAAGTTGCCAATTGAGAAGGAGCCACCGTGGAAGCCACATGGGGGGCATCATCTGCCCTTATCACTTTGGAAGAGAAGATTCTGGAGCAGTAGTTGAAGAGCAGCAGTTGGAGAAGCTGCCAGTTGAGAAGGAGCCACCGTGGAAGCCACATGGGGGGCATCATCTGTCCTTATCGCTTTGGAAGAAGGAGGGCTCCTGCTAGAAAAACGGGACACCACCACCCTCTTACTCGTTGCAAGAATAGAGAAGGGTCAAAAAAAAAAAAAAGAGGGAGAGGGAACTAGCTCACCCTTTTTCTTCGAAGAGGAGCTGCCAGATTTCTGAGATGGAGCTACAGCTCTAGTATACTTGGGCAGGAGAACTCCCAAATCTTTACAAGGGCAAGCTTTGACAGCCTCCAATTTTCACTCCTGGTCTCGGGAAAGCACAGGTATATCTACATAGAAAAAGTGAGCACACACACACAAAAAAAAAAAAGGGGGAAAAAGAAGAAGTGTGCAGCATACCAGGCTTTTTAGCAGCACCCCAATGTGTTGGCACCAAAACTCTGTCGGCTTCTGAAGCCCATTCTCCACCAATAAAGAAGAAACAAGATTTTCAGCCGCCGCAATTAGAGCGCATCCCTGTAAGCACTGTACCACTCCGCGTGGTAAAATAGTACCATCTCCTATTTGGTGTAGGGGTTTCGCTCAAATTATATGCTGCATGAAACTCCATAGGGGAAGCATCCTCGTGGTGCACCTTTCTCCATAAGGCAAGAAAACCGAGCAGGACTCTCCAACCGTTGGGCGCTAGTCGCCCCGGAGTCAAGGAGAAGTAATGCAAAACTCGACAAATGGGGGAGGACATGGGAAATCTTAACCTAGCCTCAAGCATCTCCTCGTAGACAACAATATCCCCGGAAGAGTCATCGCAAGCAAACTCGCCCAACTCAGCCCGACGGCACAACACGGTCGGAGGGATGCGATAAGTAAAAACAAGCCTAGAAATATCTTCATCTGAGCAGAACAAACTATGAAGGGTGCTCACCTTAGACCCGTCATCATCAGGTCCCACTTTGCTATTGCGTTTCTTCTTCCGGGGCCTTAAGGAGTAGTCCAAATCACCATTGGGAGAGTCTTGAGGAACTTGAATCGGGGGAGCTACAACAGGGGCTTGATCATCAAGGGCAGCACCCAAAGCTTCCCTACTACTTGCAATGTCTAGCCCAACGCCTGAAAGTGTGCCTGACTGCTGTTGCTCATCAAAACAAAGTTGCCCAGTAGCTTGAAGGGTGCTTGGCCCTTCAATATTGCACAAAGCAGAATTTTCGGCGCAAAAATCAGCACCTAAGGCGCCCAAATCAGCACCTCGAGTGAGAATCGGATCAGCCCGTGCTCCCAGGCCACTGCCTAGCTCTCCCTGACAAACCTTGGACTGATTTTCAGCACCCCTCGATGGAAAAATGCTGCCGTCCAGCGTTCCAAAGCCGCCCAGCGCAGCAGATCTGAAGCTGTCCGGGACAGCAGAAGTAGCAGCTAGGCTGCTGCCCAGCGCACCTGGGCTGTCCAGGACAGCAAGGCCAGCGCCCAGGCAGCTGCCCAACGCGCCTGGGCTGTCCAGGACAGGAGGAGCAGCGCCTAGGCAGCTGCCCATCTCCCCTTCCAGCGCGCCTTCGATGCCCAGGCCCCCAGCGCGCGCAGAGCAGCCGCCCAGGCGCCCAGCACGCGCGCGCGCGCGCTGCCCAGCTGCGCGCCCAGCGCGGTTGCGCTGCCCAGCCGTCTCCCTGCGCTGTCCAAGCCACTCCTCGCGCTGCCCATCTCCCCTTCGTTGTCCAGCCTTGCAATTTCAGACCCACAGCTTTCTTCAACCTCCACCAATCCCTCTTCAATCGACATTGTTCACTTGAGAAGCTCAACTAGCAAGGAAGAAATCACACTCTTGAAAGGATTCAAGGAGAACACACACTTTGGCTTCAACAAAATGGGTAGGACTTGAGTTCTCAAAATTTTCAAGAGGTGGGTGCTCAACCTTAAATGAGGAAAAAAGCTCAAATAGACTATTATGGGCCCTCTTCAAAATAAAGTAGGCAAATAGAAAATTATGGGCCCTCTTCAAAACAAAGTGGCCAAAAAGAAAGTTATAAGCCATTTTCAAAACAAAAAGGCCAAACAAAATATTATGGGCCTTATTTAAAATAAAATGGAAGAGACTTAAAAAAAAAAAATGTAATCAATGCCTCCTTCTCCAAGTCTCCTTGGACATGGGACATTGGGGGGCAAATGATGGGTTAAGCCCAAATAGTCCAATTTATGTATTAAAGTCCAACCCCGGTTGAGGAGCCCAACCTCATTGTGAATCCACCAAGTCCAAGACAGTCCAAGGCCGGTTAGACTTCTTGCTTAGCACGTCACCAAGAGGAGAGCACGGGAAGTTTATCTGCAGCACCAAAGGAAACGGTCCTATCTTTGACCACGTTCCATGAAGAACTCCCCAACCTCCTCCTTACGTTGAGGATAAGTCGTGATCTCCACCAAGGATAATCTCTGAGCTGTGATAAAGAAGCCTTGAGGATATGTCATGATCTCCACAAGAATGATCTCTTAGCTACTATAAAATGGCTCTAATCTGAGAGAGGAAGATCACATGCTCCATCAGAGACTTACAGAAGACGAACCGACTACCGGAGATTACTATTTTCTTTGATTCTCCATTCTCCCTCTCAAAGCTTGTATCTCCATTCTCCATACCTTTGAATCAATAAAATACCCGGCGACTGAAGCCATTGAAGAGTGGACGTAGGTCGAATTGACCGAACCACTATAAATTGTGTCTTCTCTAATTTTTTTCGTTGATTTCATTGCATTTATTATCTATACTTGACATGTGGTGTGTTGTGCATCATCATCTATTACTATTAGAGATATTATCTTTGTGATTAACGTGTTTACACTTCATTACATGAACATATACATGTGATATCTAATTAGTCTAAAATCACATTAGTTAGAGGGACCTTATGTAGTTTGTGATTATTTGAAAAATATAAAATCAATTTTCGTCAATAGCATTTAGATTCAAAACTTTAAACATGTTGACACCTACCTCATGTAAATGCCCCACTATATAATTAGCAGTGGATGTTGGTGTATATGATTTAGTATGTAGGTGGTGTTATTTGCCACCAATTGTACAATGGCATCTTGAATTCTTGTTTCATTCGTGATAAATATGAATATTGGTTTGCTTTTAATACCTTCTAACCATCAAGAATTCTAGGGCAAATGATTGAGATTGAAATCATGGAATGTGTGTTGATATCGGAATATATGGTTTGGTCCAATAAAAGAAAAATGGAAACTTTCCATTTTAATAATATTGATAGGTAGTTTAGAATGAACACTTTTATTGAAAAAGAAAAATTTTGAGGTAAGTTGAAGTGTATTTAAATTATCCTTTGAGATGTTGGGATAGAATGAGTGTGCTAATTTTGGTATGGTCAAGATAACATTGAGTAAACCAATAGTCCAATAAATGAACAAGAGACAACCTTTAACAAAATTAAGCATGACTTCTATATTTACCAAATTGAAGTATATTTGTGTTCTGTGTATATGCAAGCCTCGAGCTGACCTTTTCCTTTGAATTCAATATGTTGAGCAAGAAATTCTTGCATTGTGGGAGTTGATGCAAATGCTACTTTTATGAGGCATTAGTCAATTTGTCATGAGAATTCTTGGAAATGTGGGGATAAAATTTAAGATAATAAAATATGAAGTACCTGCTGAATTTGCTTAATGTTGTTATAATCTTTCATTTGATGAGATGTTTATATAAATTGTTTCTACTTAAAGTGTTTTTCAGACAAATGCATTTTAATGTTTTATTTGTTAGTATTATTTGAAAGACATGTTCAAATCAATATTAATGAGAAGATATAACGGTGTGTGCATACCCAGTGAAACACGAACAAGTGAAGAGTAATTATTTTGATATTTATAAAATCTCAATTAAACAGAACTGACAAGTGAATTAAAAAGCTTTCAAGGAAAGTTATGAGACACAAATATATAAAGGCTGATTAATTTGATTAGCGAACTTTCGAGGAAAACCTTACTTTTGAGAAAAGCTATCTCAAGAACTGTTGAGGGGGATGTGCTTAAGCCCATAAGAAAGTCACCTAGGGAGAAAACCCAACTTTTGTGATTGGGGACCCCATGAAAGAAGCTCAATGGATAGAAACAATCCATATTGCATAATTCATTAGCACCGTTATTGAGAAAATATCCTTAAAAGAGATATTTGCATGTTCATCCCTATGGCAGAGGTGCATATGTAGTGTGACAGTAAGAAATGATTTTATCTTGAATGAGACCGAGGCAGGAACACTCCTGCAGGGTATTGTGCACATGTGCCCTTGGAGGGCTCACCTAAGTGAGAGTAGTCGTGAAACCGCGAATATAAGAATTGAGCTATTCTCTAAAAACTCTTATAAGAATCAAGATCAAGTGCATGACCATTAATAGCACTGCCCCGCGAATCCTGACCAATATCGAAACTGTGTTTGTAACAGTTGAATTTTGGCTCAAAAGATCTAGTTCAAGCCTTTGGTCACTATAATCCTTTAGGGGAAGACTGTTAACACTAAGTGAGGTTTAAGTCTGGAAGACACCTACACCCATTACACAGTATAATAATTGTCCATATTTTCTATCTATGCGTTTATATAAATTTATTCAAGCCATTTCAAAGTTTTCAAAACTTGTGGGGGATTGTTAAAATAATAATAAGTTTTCAAAACTTCTCATTAATTTTAAATTAACATTTTCAATTTTTTGAGTTTATTCCTTTGATTTAATTTTTTAGTTTTTGGGTACAAACATAAAGACCTATTTTCAATTCCCAGTCATTATTACCTTAATGGTTAGTTAAGGGTGTACCTGTTACACTTAAACATTTAAGATGAGTCATCAAATGATCTCTATATAAGCAAGCTTATAGAGGAGGTCTAAGGGGGAAAAAAAAATTAGGTTTTCATCTCTAAGTTCCACTTGGTGCAAGGGTTTTTTCCTTCTGTCATATATGCACTTATGTATTTTGGATTACCTTGTATTTTTGAGTAACTTCAATTCGAATTAGGTTCACTCTTTCCTTCTAGTGGGCGTAACCATTGAGGAGGTGCTACTGCGAGTGTTTGAGTTTGATCTTGGAGTCGGTGGTGTCTGTCAATACCCTCACGCGGGGAGGCTCAGCTGGTTTAAGACAGTGTTCATACGACTTTCGGACTCGCAAACCAACTCTTTCTAATTTATAGTATCTATCATTCAATCTTTTTTGAAGGGTGAGAATTTATCTACATCAACATATTTAATTCATTTTAATTTTGAATTTTAAATTCTTAAGTGCTTTGTGAATAAAATAAGATTCGATGAAGTGAAGGAATCCTCCTTAAAAAACGATTGAAGGATCTGTCAATTATCAATGCACGAAATAGCAAACCTTCACATAAGGAGTTGTTTATAACCGTAATCATTATTGAATTAGTTACTTAAATATCCATAGATTTCAAATTTGATTAATTGAAACAGCCAAACGATGTAAAAAAATTAAGAGTAAGTATGATGGGAACGTGTTGGTGAAGTTGTTAATTACGAATAAGTATAAAGATTGGATGAATCCAACCTCATGAAACTAATCTATAACCCTAACACAAGGATAAGGAGTACATTTATTTGAACAAAACACTTCATAAAATAATTATATAAATTATAAATACTAAAACACTTTATTTGGCTTTCCGTTTTCGTTGTTAGGTATTTTTTTTTTCCCTTTTTGAGGATGTGGGGTGCTTTGAAAAATAAGTATAATTACTAGATGAATATCCAGACACAACGTTGCCTCCGATTCTACTTTAATATCATATAGTGGTGAAGAAGAACAATGTTATAAAAATTTAATTTGGGGACTAAATCAAAGACCCAATTCAATAGAGTTATTGGATTAATTGTGAATTTCTATATTGCTAGATGAAGTCTACCACTAATCCAATAGTCGTATTAAATTAGGCCTCAGATTAAGTCTTTAAATTATGTCCAAATAGTATTTTTCGGTGCAGAAACATGCTTTGTTTTTTTTTTTTGGGAAGGGGGGTGTGAGATCCTAGTGTCCCACATCGGTTAAAGAGGAAAATGTTGTTGGGCTTATTAGTAAGCCCCTCGCCTTACATGACATAAGACCTTTTTCTAGGGGTTTTGGAAGGAATAAAACCGTGAGGGCCAGTGATCTCAAAACGGACAATATTATGCCACGTGGAGGGTGGGGTATTACAGGGGGAGGCCACCATTTTCCATGATTTCCAAGTTTACATATCCAGCCACTGGTTTCTATAGATATTTTTGAGAAACCACTCAAAGTAGTCTCTCTATCAAAACATATAAATGAAATTCAATTCAACCTTGTATTTTGAAATTTTCCCCCCAGGTTGTACCCCTCATGCTATGTAAACACTTTGACTGATTGACATTTGAGTAGTTGGAGAAATTTATTTCCCCAAATGAATTATTATTATTTTTATTATTATTATAATGATGACGGGTGGACAAGATCCTATCTTGCTTTGAGAAGTGTGGTTGCCATTATTGACTTGACCTCACTAAACTACAATTTTATTCTTTCGAAAACTACACCCAATTAGACTTTTAAAGATGTCCTCTTGTTTTCTACTCTATTTTTCTTTCACTCATTTCTACCCGTACCAAAACGCATCACGAGTGTCAATTGCGGTCATCTCGTTGCCTCGTGCTACGATTGGGTTATGTTATTTTTTATATCTATAGTGTTCGTATTATTTTTGCTTATCTCATGAATGAAGAATTTTTCAGACTAGAACCCTATTGTGTCAAACAAATCTAATACAAGTAAGTTCTTCACGAATTAAAAATTATCTTGAACTATCTATTAAATAAATCATAAATACTAATTCAATCCATTGGTTATCGATCATATCAGAAATTAATAGCATTATATATAGTCCAAAATATTAGTTGTGTTCGTCATTAAAACATAGCGATGAGAAAATTAAATTTGTGGTAGCACGCCATCCTAATTTTTCAATGAGATGACCAGTGCAATTTCAACTTGCATTAAAATAACAATGACAGAAAATAATAAAAATAAGGACACAGTTATCAGACAATTGCTACTACATTATATATTCAACTAATATCTTAAGTAACCGGGGGAAAAAAAAATAACATCTCATCTCATTTGCACCCAGATTTTATATTGGCCTGTTCAGAGTTTAGGTCTGACTTTGGTTTTTTGACCAGTTTATGTAGCAGTTTTTTGGACCCAAAAATGTTTAATTGGGTTGATTCAAAAAACTAATTTTATGAGTTTTTCTTCCTGTTTTTTGGAGTTTTATCACGGGTTCTATATAATTTTTTAATTTATTATATTCATAAAATATTAATAGTGACATAAAAAAATTCAAATTCAAATTTTAGAAACTGTTATACATAATCTATACATACGTGTGTGTATATATATATATATATATATATTTTTTTTGTTTTGATACAAAAAAGTCAAAAAAAAAAAAAAAAAAGTCACTTCAAACGGACTTTTTAAACTTTTTTTAGCTTTTTAAAGGACACCCAAATCATTTTTGAAGATTTTTGTAACTCTGATTTTTTTCGCAACTTTTCAAATCGCATTTTTTCACTTGAAAAAATCAGCTATAAATAAACACATTATTATCACGAGATAAAGTAAATCAATGTAAACACATGCAATTCCCCGATCTATCCAAATAGTTTTATTATCAAATAGCCTGAATTAGTAAACGGACGTAAAAACTGAACTCTTAGGCTTTTTCTATAATATCATGCCTTATATTACGATATAATCAGTTTAAATTACGACTTAATGAGTTATAAGAATGATGTTCAATTTTTTTTTTGGGTCATCAACAACCCATGACTTGCACGTTTAGTAATCATAACCTTATTGAACTACAACTTAGTCTTGTTGCAGATTTTTTTTTGATAATTTCCTTTATTTATGGCCACCGTGTACCTTCGATGAAACATAGTGTGGAAACGAGATGTACATTTCTTTTATTGGTCTACACAATTCGGGCATTCAAAGCAATTGAAGGAGCAGAGAGTCCACAACCACCAGCTGCAACTTCCACCTAGTTACGTGAGAGGGACCTGTTGATGATACAGACCAGACAATGCCAACGAAGTGGACATCCAACGACTGGAAAACCTTTTGCTTTTGGAAATTTTTTAATAGAGTAATGTTAGAGAACTTAAAAATTAGACTTGATAATCTCAATTATTGAATAGTTAGTAGATTCCAATAAATGCTGGGACCCACAGTGAAATCAATGATTATAATAATCAAGTCTAATTTTTAAGGCCATGTAAGATTGCTCTTTTTAATAAATCCTATTTTCTCGTATAAACAATCATTAAATCTTGAGTAATGCTCAAGAGGTCCGAGTGTAATTCTTTCTAATAATTTTTAAATTACTAAAAATTCGTATATATTGCTATCTCTAGAACTATCAACGTTAAAAAATAAAAATCATTGCGACAATTAATAAGAATTCACAAAAATACTCATACTGAAAAACATTTAATTTTTTTTTACTAAAACTATTTTTTACAAGTGCGTCGAAAGTTTTTTTTTTTTGGTTTCCCGAGGCATTCCCACGCTTCGCCCAGGGCTAATCCTCTGAGGAACGGTCGGGCGCCATAGCAGGAACCTCTCCTAAGAAGGTGTGCTGCAGCCACAAGGGTTTGAAATTGAGACCACTTGCTTAAGCGACCAGAGTGTAAAAAAAAATAATTATAAATTTTAAGCATAGATTTATAATTGGAATTGAGAAAAATTGTTACTGAACTTTTGGCCAAATCAATAATTATTAGAATTATGATTTGAGCAAAATAACTATAAGTGTTGTAATCGAAAATTTGAAATAAAGCACGCAAACAGTAGTTAGATCATTAAAAATATAATATGCAATTTAAATAAATACAAAAAATATATAAACATGCAATCTATATAAACTAAATAAATTTATTTAGAAGGAGCTGGCCTACAAGTTCGAGAGGCGTGTGATCACTGTCCTACAACAGTTGAGCCTCTTCACGTGAGGGTACTGACGGACACCAGCAACTCTAAGATCCAACCCAGACGCTCACAGCAGCACCTTCTCAATTGTTACGTCCACTGGAAGGTTGAAGTGAATCTGACTCAAATTCACAATTAATAACATGCTTCCCATGAAGCCATAAAAACCAATTTTAATACCCAGTATATAGGACCAAAAAAATTTACAACTAAAATTCACAATTTAAACATAATTAACATGAAAATTCAATAAAAATTTTAAAAATTTAATTTTATTCTTACACAGAGCCCCTTCCACTCAGGCCAAACTTTGTTGGTAAAGTTTAGGACTTCAAGAGAACAAATTAATAAAAGTAGGGCTTAATGGTATAAATAAAAACATAAAGTCTCACACAAGTTCATCATAATTAATACGGATATAAAGAGGAAATTAGAGACAACTGTAGGTAAAAATGTTAATCGAATTGAACTTGAATATGTTTTGAATTTGATTTGGTTGTGATTGATTGAGCTCTAATCCGAGTTTAATTAGATTATTGCTCAAGCACAACTGAAAAAAAAAAAAAAATTTAAGAGCATTCCAGTCAAAATCAAATTTAATTTCTCACACAAATTCAAAAGTAAAACAACAACATATATTAACCATTCAAAACATTATCAATTTCTCATCAAAAATCTTCCTCATGCTACAAGTGCAAAGTTTTCAAAAATATATAGGAGGAAAGATGGAGAGAGAATTGTATATATGGAGTTATTCAACAATAAATTTAGGGTTTTTTTCACCTTTTAGATAAAGATGACGTGACAATCAAATTAGAAGTAGTCGCATCTTCCTTGGACTTGACTCGTTACCAAACAAATTCGGAATTGAACAACCCTGAAAATCATTTTATCTGTAATGGATGGGCCCTCGCAAAAGATGAGAACCACATAATAAATATGAATATGATCCAACTAACACTATTATTTTTCCATAGTCTCCCCTATAGTCAACTAAGTACACTTAGCACCAGTCACACATTGCAAGAACAAAAACAAACATAGAAACCTAATTAAATTCATTGTATTTTGCACTTTGAATGACCACAAAATACAAAAAATAAATCTATCAATCCATGAAGTTCTATTTTTGATATTTTATATCAATAAAATCCTAATTCTATTATATTCTAATTTTACCTTTTACTTTTTTAGGCACCAAAATTCTTCTTTTCTTTGCTGATATCACAACACCGAAGGCACAGTGGAGGCTTTTTAATTCTTATTTGTTCCCTAATTCAACTATAGTGATGGAGGTTTTTTTGTTAATAGTCATTTGTTTCAGTACTCAACTATGGGGGGTGATAGATTTACTTCCGACCATAACTCCTAATTTTTACTTTGACTAAAATATTATTTATTTATTGCATATTTTATTAACACATTGTCTTTGTGCTTTAGGGTTATTGTATAAATTTAAATTGAATTTAACATAATTAGTTCTCTTAGTGGAGTTTTTTTGCCATTTTATTCTCACTTTTCCCTCGTTGGAAAATTGCTAGAGCTAAAGATAAATTAAAACACAAGGAGTCAGAATATTTATGAATAAAAAACGACTATATATTGTTATAGCTCCAATACCTTAAGTGTCTATATTTTTCAAAAGAATGATAAAATTGGAACAAAACATAGTATTTATGAAATTTAGGATCTTATTGGAATAAAATATCAAAAATATGATTTTAGTGATATAAAATAAAAATAATTAAACTTAATAAATTTTTGTGAAACAAAGTTATAGTTATCAGTAATTTTCCCTACTTCTTTTCCCATAGTCTGCCTTATATAGTCAACCAAGTACTCTTGCACTATGCTGATTTTTTGAATGATTGTATCTGTCCAAAAACTATTCGTCTTTATTCCAAGCTTTATTCAACACAGTGGTGCTCGTCTTTTCTTTTTTTGAATCAACGTGCATAAAGAACAGCCATCAATTTCTCTCATTCTACATTGGCAGACTTACTATAGCATTATTTACTATTATCTCTAAACTTTTCTTTTAGTAAGGTCGTTGTCATACATTAAATTTAATTTTTAATCAATTTTTTTAAGTACACATAACATTACTCTTAAACAATTGCCGATAACACAAGCCACACATCTCTCACCAATTCACTATATAATGCCCTCGAAGATTTCTAACCCAAGCACACCAAGAAAGCAGAAGAAAATCTGAGAGAGAGAGAGAGAAGAAAGAGAGAGATGGAGGTGTTCAAGGTGTCCATGTCCATTGCTTTGCTTTCTGCGGTGGCATTGTTTTTCCGTCTGTATAAGGTTCTGGTATCTGAGCCAGCGAGGGTCCGAAAGATATTGAAGAAGCAGGGAATAACCGGACCACCACCAACTTTTCTAGTTGGTAACATGAGGGAGGTGAAGAAGCCCATTGACGCAGCCGCCAAAGCTACTAAGTCCGCCGCCAACAATGGAACCACACTCGACCACAACTGGGTCGCCACTCTCTTCCCATTTTTCGAGCAGTGGAGAAAACTATACGGTATGCATAATAAAACCCTCATCATCGTTGTTATTTCTTGTATAGTGTTATAATTCTTCATTGTGATATTGATCTATTGAAGTATATATATAACCAAGTTTTGTTTTGATATATGTACAGGTGAGTTGTTTGTGTTTTCTCTGGGTAATTCACATATCGTGTATGTGAATCAGCCTGATTTGATAAAAGAGATAACCACACACACAACCTATGACTTGGGGAAGCCTTCATATCACCGGAAAGAGTTTGGTCCCTTGCTCGGCGATGGCATTCTGACCACTAATGGACCTACCTGGGCATATCACAGAAAAGTTCTTGCTCCTGAATTATACATGGAGAAAGTTAAGGTGAGAATCATCCCATGATAATGGTTGTTACAAGGAAATTTCAATTATTTTTTGGTTTTTTTTTTTTTAACTCGCGTTGTTTGATAAAAGACTTATTATCATTTACTAAAGTGTATCTTAAATTCTTGCAGGGAATGACCGGCCAAATAGCAGAATCTGTGGCCATTTTGGTTGATGCATGGAACACCAAAATTGATTCTGAGGGTGGACTTGTAGACATTAATATTGACGAGTACATGAGAACCTTTTCTGGAGATGTAATTTCAAGAGCTTGTTTCGGTAGCAACTACGTTAAGGGAAAAGAGATCTTTAACCGACTCAAAACTCTCCAGGAGGCTACTTCTGATAAAGTTTTGTCCATTGGAATTCCTGGAATAACGTAAGCTATCTATCAATGATGTTTCTTTAATTAAAAAAAGCATACTAAGTCTTGTGTCACTATGGATTTAAAAGTGTCAGATACAAGATACACAGCCTTATGCCATATGCAGAGAACCATATTCTATGTTCTTGAGGGTACCAAGGTCAAAACTAATGAAAGTTTTCCTAAATGTTTCAGATATCTTCCCACGAAGGCCAACAGAGAAGCATGGGCATTAGAAAAGGAGATCCATAACTTGATCCTAGAGGTTGTGAAGGAGAGGAAAGAAACAGGGGCTGAGAAGGACCTTTTGCAAATGGTTGTTGAAGGAGCTGAAAATGGTGAATTGAAAATGAGCCAAAAAGAAATCGACCAGTTCATTGTTGCTAATTGCAAAAACGTATACTTGGCTGCACATGAGGCTAGTGCAATTGGAGCATCATGGTGCCTCATGCTTTTAGCTTCCAACCCAGAATGGCAAGAACGAGTACGTGCTGAGGTCCTTGAAATTACTGGTGGACGAACTCCAGATGCCGATATGCTTCGTAAAATGAAACAGGTATAATAAATGACTGTTTTCAATCTTTTTTCCTACCTCTCCCGCATGTTAATAAAAAAATTGAGTAGATTCGGACTAGGATTGATAATTCTTAATATGATCCACCAATCCAACATCAAACTGACGGAGTTGTTGGATGTTGGTTTAGCTCTAACGGGTTTCAGCCATAAAAAGATTGACTCGTTAAACTCGTTTGATAAATAAGTTAACAAAATTATTGTTGACATGATACAAATCATATTAAATATATCTCACACTAATGTTGACCTTCCTAGATGGAATAACCATGTTGCAAGACTGACGAAATTGATTTGATTTGTTTTGTAGCTTACAATGGTGCTACAAGAAACCCTACGTCTTTATCCTTCAGGGCCTGCATTGGCAAGGGAGACCTTGAACGACGTGACAATTGGAGGTTACAAAATACCAAAAGGTGTCATCCTTTGGACCATGGTGGTGACAATGCACACAGAAACCGAATTCTGGGGAGAAGACGCTTTGAGCTTTAACCCAGAGAGGTTCGCAAATGGAGTCAGTGGTGCATGCAAGCTTCCACATGGGTTCTTGCCTTTCGGGTTCGGACCAAGGATCTGTGTTGGACAACACTTGGCCATGATCGAACTCAAGAGCCTGATTGCTGCCCTTGTGTCCAACTTCTCTTTCAGTCTCTCTCCCAAGTATGTTCACTCGCCGGCTCTAAAATTGGTTATAAAGCCAGAATTTGGAGTTGACCTTCTGATCAAGAAGCTGTAAACCATGTACCTTTTGATACTTTTGTTATTAAAAAGAAATAAATAGTAGCAGTTTAGGCAATAAGAAGTTATATGTTCATAAACAGAAGAGGAACTATCAACTTCTCTCTTTAATTTCAAGCCCATTACTGTATATTGTGCTCGTATCTTGAGTATGTTTGTTTATAAAAACGGTGTATATGCCGTATGATTTCATCTGTAATCCACTTATGCATGTCTTCTTTTTTCAAAAATCTTGGAGATTTGGCTCTTTTCTGGCCGTAGAACTCAAAATGATGTACTTCTGATGCATTTGCCAAAAGGTTGAGATGTTTGTTTCTCGGACTAAGAAAGAAGAAATAAAAGAGGAACTATCCATTTAAGCTTTTGCCCTCATAGTGGCCCAGCCTTAGTGGATAACCCTTTCAACACCACTGAGTTTCTCGGTGGGTGTACGTAGAATAAGTAAAAACAATTCAAAATCGATGACTCTGGTATTGCAGAGTTGCTTGGATAGCACAACGGTTCCCCGGCACAACCATTGATCTTCTCTTTACACTGAAAAAATAATAAAATAAAATAGTGAAAATATAAAATAAAAAAAAAAAACCCAACGCGTGTATTTTTTTTTTAGTATGGTACTAAAAATTAATTTATAGTACTCTAGTGGTTAGACTCCTTGCTATTTCTACATGTTTGATCGTCCTATTGCATTCTATATGATTTTTCGGTGTCAACAAGTTAAAAGTGAGTTTTGGTAAAGAAAAATTCAGAACCCAACTTGTTGTATGCAAATTTCAAATATGTGAAATCACTGGCAAATCATAGTCATTAATTGAATTCAAATTTTATGTGGCTAAGAGTACTCTACTCGGTATTGAACGGAGAAAGCAAGATGAAGAAGGGTACGTAACCAGGTAGAGAATTTTCAGTCCCATGCTTAACCTTTTCTCTCCACTTGACTTGACTAAAGCCTAAAGATTGAAGGAAATTCTGGCAACCTTTCGTTGTTTTATTTTGTTGGTAAAAGCAGCCATTGATTACTATTAGCATTGGAATTTGAACTTCACAGTCCTGATATGTTGAGTACAATTAGCTAGGGTGCATGATACAAAGAGGTCTATCACAGTTGTCTATACTATATTGTCAGGGAAAAATATTAAATAAATTAAAAAATTGATTTGATAATGTAGTTGTTATATTTATCATTAATTTAATTATAAATCTTAATATTTGTTAGGATTTACTAATTATTCAATGATAATAATTTATCAAATCAAAATTTTAAATTAATTTTTTGGGGTTGTGTAACATTGCTACTTGTTGGGATGTGGATGGTTGGTTGGTTGGTTTTAAAATCAGGAAAATCATGCCAAATAAATTAGGCTCAGAGCAAACTTGTTTGACAAAAACGAAAAATGACATAGAAAATCAAATGCAACGTCAGTTATTGTCCTGGTATGTAATTTGAATTGTTGAATACTATAAACTACGAGACATTTCAAATTTTAAAAATATAAAAAATAATTTTTATTTTTTACAGTTGTTTCAGAATTTTTTTTTTTTTATTAATGAATCAAGGACTAAAGATTACTTCTAAAATTTTGGCCAAAAAAAATTTTAATAAAACACCAATATACACATTCATACTAATACACCAACAAATACACACACGCATACAAATAACATACTAAAATACACTAGACCTTTTTTGGTAATCCAACGATCTTAAATTCAATTTTTTTCCACACTCGTTAAAGGCTAACCACTCTTGTCCTTTTAGGAGAATGTTTTAATTCAACTCAAGTTACGGTGGCCAGCTGCTAAACTCAATGAAATAGTCGGCACAAGTTTAGACACCCTATAATAAAAAAAAAAATACACTAGACTCTAACTCAACCCAGGACCCGACCCCCGACTCGGACTTGGACCTAACCTTAAACCACACCTTAGACTCGGATTTGCACCCTAGACCCTGACCCCGCACCCAACCCCGGGCTTGGCCCCAGACCGACCTTGGACCCAAACCCAAACGCAACCCCAACCCGGAGCTGATCTTGGACTTGGACCCATCCCAGACTCGGATCCCAAACCCCCAGACCCCCACCTTACTTTGGCCCCAGAACTAGACCTAACCCCGAACCTAGACTTGATCCTGTACTCGAACTCGGACTCCGACCTCAACCTGACCCCAGACCTCAACCCGACCGCAAACCTCTACCCGAACCAACTGTTCGACCAAATACCCATGAAAAACACAGTACTATGAACCTCTCTCATCTCTGTCTACACTCACTCCAACAAGTTCCACAAGTCCCTTCAACCCTTCTCTGTCCAGCTCCACCAAGTCAAGTCACACCAAAAATCAAACAACTTTTCTTTATCAATATAGCTGATGCCATAACTCTGTCCCAATAACCTTTCTTTGGAAGTGTCATTTGGAGAAGTGATTATTGATAAAGTGGTGATGATTGTGACGGCGTCAATTACTTTGATTATTGGTTTATTAGTTGCAATTATGAAACATATTGATTGTTATTTTAATTGTGGGCGATTTTATTAATTAGGTAATAATTTTCATTATTAGTGAATTAAAAATTAATTTGAATTCCGTAGGTAACTTATATAAATTTTAGCCAATGTTTGATGCCTAAGTAATACTAACAATTCAAATATGTTAGATATATGTCTTATATTTTTGGCATGTTGTCTACTTTAACTCTTTCGCAACTACTTTTTTTTTTTTTCATGTAATACTTTATATGCATGATTATGATATGGTTCTTTTCAATTTTCATTTGAAAGTGCGAATATTTTGAATATTTCAATTTATGCGTTTAAATTGTTATAAATATATGAATTTTTGGTATAATATATGAATTTTTTTTATTATTTCGTGCCTTCGTACACAGACAAAACCAATATTCTATAATTTGCAAATGAATGCCCCCGTACCACGAGAAACTCGATGTCCCAAATTTGAGTCATGTCCCATCTTATGCAATGGATATTTGTCGACGATGAAAAATATGATTAGAATGTTAAAAGCTCTTATTATTATCTCAATATCATATATTTGACTCATATC
Organism: Ilex paraguariensis; assembly: GCA_963454935.2. Taxonomy (NCBI): domain Eukaryota; kingdom Viridiplantae; phylum Streptophyta; class Magnoliopsida; order Aquifoliales; family Aquifoliaceae; genus Ilex; species Ilex paraguariensis. Next base: position 25,106 of record CAUOFW020001408.1, read on the forward strand.
GATCCCTCCTTACTCAATGCTTGTAATTCAACGAGTAATTACTTTTATTCGAAATTTACATTGTAACTATATGTTAAAAGAACCTCCTACTTGGAACAGTTCTTCATTAGCTCAATCCTTGCATTCAATATGGTTTTTGCCTGCAGTTTGTAATAAAGCATTGCCCCTGCCCAGAAGTTGGTGGAATGAGCTAGGGTGATACTGAAAGAAGCATGCATGGACCATGGCACTCCACGTTTCTAAATTACAATTTCAACCACTGAATTTATTTCATGAATTCATTACATTGGGTCTTAAAGTATTAAGACCTGTTCTTTCATGGACCACGAGAAATAGGGCAAATGGCATCTTCTTATGACCATTGTACCTAAACCATTCTAAAATCATAATTGCACCCTCACACTTACAATTATCTAATATTACACCCTGAATTTTCTCAATTTGTACCTTGTGATGAGACATTTCTGAAATACTCCAAGATGAAGACGAGTGTCCTCGGTGTCACTAAATCCTTGTTACTGAGATCACGTACCCATTGGTTCACAAGTCCCTCTCCCCCGAGGTACTTATCATAAGGATCAAGTGGCATCCAGTACGTTTACGTACCGACACGTATCCCTCGGTCTGATATGGGTACATCGGTCGCTATATGTACCTCCCCTCGGCTTCGAGATGAACCTCCCCCTTGGGTCCGAGATGTACCTCCATTTAGGGTGGCGTTCTCTGCTCCTGCAGAGGTTATTGATATACAGGTCACTAGCCTAGGCTAGGCTAGGTTAGCTATCATGACCTCGTCTTACACAATTGATGTCAGAAGGCACAGGAGGGCAGGGGACACAGCTAATGGGGAATGGACGCATGGCATATTGTGTCACATCAGAGACAGAAAGACCGGATGCCCTTGCTGACACACGATTTGGGAAAGCAAACATTTAATTATACCATTCCTTTGATGAGACAGCATTTAATGCGGTAAGGCTCGGAAGTGAAAGATAATAAATGTCTCTAAGGCATGACATTTATTACATCCTCGCCGAGAAGAGCTCATTGAATAGTCGGCAGACCGATGACACAGCCTTGGTTGCTCGAGATCCTGAGCAGTTAAAAGAAAAGACATTCCTCATTGGAATCAGTGCGCACGTTGCCTGTACCTAATGATCACCTACTGACTACACTGACAACAATCATGAGTTTTTGAGGTATAAATACTCCTCGCAAAAGGCAAGACGGTATGCAACGAAAAACCTTTGCTGCAAATTATACTCAGTATTTTCTTTTTCCTCTCTCTCAAAAACTGACTTGGTCGTCGGAGGAGATACGCCGAAAAACACTCCGGCACCCTTCTAACTTGTTTTCCTTTATTCCAGGAACCTTCCTTAGCCTTACTGGATCGTTCCATTGATCCACGAGGGTCTCCCATTACCGTTTCAGGTTACCACCGGACCTCACAGGCTGTTCCAAGCAGTAAGGTTGACCACTCGACTAACTCACTCGAGTTCACCAAGGGAGAGATCTGTTCTCGTGTTTATATTGTGAAAGATCCAGCCCGCACAATCTGGCGCCGTCTGTGGAAAACGACTAGTTTTCCTAGTTTTTTCTCTATAAAGAACAGTGACCATAGTGAATACTCGACAAAAAGGGAAAGGTCCCTAGCAAAGAAGTCTCGAATTACAAGCTCTATGTCACCATGGAGGGAGGTATCACATTGATGGGAATAAAAATGCCTTTATTCAGTCAAGAGGGGTTACCCCTCAAACCAGTATGGGCATCAGGTCAGACGGATCCGCCCCCTTGGCTCGTCAACTGGCGGAGGTGATCAAAGAAAAGTTTGGGGATCGATTACGATAGTTGGAAAAGGACAATGTGAACGTCCTAAGCCGGCTCAACGAATTCGCCGCCTTCGGTGAAGGATCGAGGGACTCATTCATTTCTCGTGGGCTCCCCACCCGGGAGGCGAAAACGAAAGATCTAAGGAATCATCTAAACAACAAGGCAGAAAGCTCCAGGGCCCCAAAGCGACCGAGAGCCAAAGAGCACCCTCTTAACGACCATTCCAGGAAGGCAAGACATTTAGCCCTGGACGACCTCCGGCGAGGATTGTCGAGACGGAAGAAGAGAGATGAGTCCGAGGAGGACTCAACCCTATCCACACGGTGCCCAGGAAATGGGGGGCCTATTAATGAACTCAAGGACTTCAGAAGACATCCCATTGGGGAGGAAATTGATCTCAAAGCCCGATTGGAATCCAGGAGAAAGAGTAAGGCTGTCCAGGATGAGGTCGAAGACGAGGTCATACAAACACCCTTCACCAGGGAGATCGGAGAGATAGAGGTTCCAAGAAAGTTCGTCGTGCCGAGGTTCAAAACTTATGACGAGCGGTCCGATCCCGAAGCCCATCTCAGGCAATACAAGCAAATGATGTCCCTATATCATTCAGACCAACGGTTCCTCTGCCGAGTGTTTCCTATGAGCTTGGGGGACTCTGCGATGAAGTGGTTCGAGGCGCTTCCCCCCAACAGCATTGGATCGTGGAAGAAATTGACAAGGCAGTTCCTGGCTCGATTCATTACGGGGAGTAAGCGGCCTAAAGACGTTGGATCATTGCTAACGCTCAGACGTAGGGAATCCGAGACCCTTCGCCAGTATGCCATCCGGTACTGGGAAGAGGTTAATGAGGTAGAAGGCTGCTCGAAAGTCATGGCAGCGGTGTTTTTCAGGCTCGGCTTGGCAAGGGACACGGACCTGTTCTGATCCCTGACCAAGAAGACTCCCTTAGATATGGGCGAGCTGATCCCTCCACCCGTGATCAAAAGGTTAGGTGTTCCTATCACCGGGATTTTGGACATTGCACCGAAAGCTGCAGGGTATACAAATCGTTCTTGGAAAGATTGGTCCGAGATGGATACTTGAAAGAATACATAGAGCCCAGGCCGGAAGAGAGACAAACCCCTGCCCCGACCGAGGAGCCGGACAACGTCATAGATGTCATCATTCATGTATGTCCGCTAGATTGCCCCACATCCAAAGAACTCGAGTCCGATCTCAAGATGATAGCTTTTACAAGGAAGGTAGCTGAGGATGATGGGGGGCCACCCAGTAAAATGGCCAAGACTGCTGAGCCCAGCATCACGTTCTCCGACGCGGACTTGACAGGCGTGGTGACTCCTCATAACGACGCCCTTGTCTTAACCCTGAAGATAGGTAAGTTCGACGTCAAGAGGGTGTTGATAGACTCCGAAAGTTCCTCAGAAGTGATGTACTCTGACACTTTAAAACAGATGGGTCTTGGCCTCAAGGACCTCACCAAGGTCAGGACACCCCTCATCGGATTCAACGGATCGTTCGCCCTGCCCATAGGCAAAATCACATTGCCAGTTGTTACAAGTCCCTTCATCATCAACACCGAGTTTGTCGTGATTGATACGGACTCTCCCTACAATGTGATCATGGGACGAGCATGGTTGTATGCGTTGAGAGCGGTGCACTCCACTTATCACCAAAAACTGAAATTCGCCACGCCAGAGGGGATCATGGAGATCCAAGGGGACCAAGCGTCCGCAAAAAATTATTTTTATTCAGCTGTTGGAGTCGGGGCTTTCACCCAAGAAAAGGGGCGAGCTCCGAAAGAGATCATGGAAAAATAGCAATCACAGTCCGGACGTCCAGGAATGGATGACCCCCGGATTGACCCGACGAAACGGACGGTGGAGGACCTCCGGAAGGTGCCCTTGGTGGAGGGAGAAGAAGAAAGACACTTCTTAGTTGGAACCGCAATGCCCGCATCATGCCTGCGCGGTCAACAAAAAAATCGACAAACTCCTGAAGGCCAACACCATTCGGGAGATACAATTCCCAGAATGGCTGTCTAACACGGTTTACGCGAAGAAAAAAGGGAGAAAATGACGTGTCTGCGTAGACTTCACAGATCTAAACAAGGCATGTCCCAAGGACGACTACCCCCTACCAGAGGTGGACCAGCTAGTGGATGCCACTGTCGGATATGAACACGTGGACTTCCTGGATGCCCGAGCAGGATATCACTAGATCCCTCTCCATCCCCCAGATCAGGAAAAAAATGGTGTTTATCACTCCAAAGGGAGTTTACTGTTACAAAGTGATGCCGTTTGGACTAAAGAACGTCAGGGCGACATACCAAAGACTGATGAATCGGATGTTCAAAAAATAGATCGACAACACCATGGAGGTCTACATTGACGATATGCTGGTAAAGAGCAAACGAAGCTGTGATCATCTGGCAAATTTGGCAGATACCTTCTCCACCCTCAGGGAGTACGGGCTGAAGCTGAACGCAACAAAGTTCATTTTCGGAGTGGAATCAGGTAAATATCTCGGATATCTGGTCAGTCAACGAGGAATCAAAGCTAACCCGGATCAGATTCAAGCGATCCTGGACATCCGGAGCCCCCGAACTGTCCGAGAAGTTCAAAAGCTCACGGGGATGCTGGCAGCACTTAACCATTTCGTCTCACGCTCCTCAGAAAAATATAAACCCTTTTTGGAGCCATCAAGAGTGCTGGAAAGTATGTGGAGCCAGGGGTGTGAAGATGCCCTGGCTGGAATCAAGGAATACCTTAGGACTCTCCCGACCTTATCCGTCCCTATCCAGGGGGAAATGTTCTTCTTGTACTTATCCGTATCCAAATTTGTGATAAGCGGGGTACTTATTCGTGAGCATGAGCACCGTTAGAAGCCGATTTATTACATAAGCAAGACACTCCTGGACGCGCAGACAAGATATCTACCCCTAGAGAAACTGGCTCTATCCCTGGTCATCACTGCAAGAAAACTAAGACATTATTTCCAGGCGCACCCAATTACCGTCCTTACCGATCAGCCCTTAAAGGCCATTTTGAGGAAAGCGGAACTCTCCAAAAGGATTTTCAAGTGGGCAGTGGAGCTGGGGGAACCCGACATTCATTTCAAACCTCGAATTGCTATAAAAGGTCAAGTATTGACGGACTTTATAGCTGAGTTTTCAGGGGAATATCCCGTTTTAGAAAGACCGCCTCCTACCGACATAGCGTCTCCAACGAATTATGAGGGATCACCATGGCTTTTATGTGTGGACGGTTCGTCAAATAGCAAGGGGTCCGGGATCGGTATCTTGCTGGTCTCTCCAGATGGGATGGTCGCGGAGCAGGCCGTTCGGCTAGGATTCAAATCGTCTAATAATGAAGCTGAATACGAGGCCCTCATCTCAGGACTTCGGTTAGCTGAGGCAACTGGAGTTACAGACTTGATCGTGCATTACGATTCCATGCTGGTAGTCAACCAAGTTAACGGAGAGTTTGAGACAAGAGACCCTAGGATGAAGGCTTACCATCACCAGACGACAACTGTAATCCGAAGATTCGGAAGGATTGAGATCAAACAAGTGTCCCGAGACAAGAACACGCATGCCGACGCCCTGGCTTGCCTAGCCTCGGTAGTGAAGTCCTCTCAGTCGCGCAGGATCACCATAGAACGCACACAAGCCGCCCAGCTGGATTGATCCCTTTCTCAGGTTCCTAACAACAGGAGACCTCCCAGAGTGTTCAAAGGAAGCAAAGAAGATAAAACTTAAAGCCCCGAGATTTTGGGTCTCTCCGGATCAGAAGCTGTATCAGAGGTCTTTCTTAGGACCTTACTTATTATGCGTCCAAGAGGACCAGGTGGAAGACCTTCTCTATGAGGTACACAAAGAAATATGCGGGGGGGGGGGGGGGGGCACTCTAGAGGGCGATTAATGGCACACCGCATCATGTCTCAAGGATATTGGTGGCTGCGAATACAAAGGGATGCGCGCGCATACGTCCAAAAATGCGACAAATGTCAGAAGTTCTCCCCTGCAATCAGGCAACCCGCGGGGGACTTGCACCCCTGACCAGCCCTTGGCCATTCGCCTAGTGGGGACTCGATTTGGTTGGGCCCCTGCCTAAGGCTCCTGAAAACAGGAAGTTCCTCATTGTTGTCACAGATTCTTTCACCAGGTGGGTTGAGGCGGATCCATTGAATCACATCCGAGACATAGATGCTAAAAAGTTCGTCTGGGAAAACATAGTCATCAGATTCGGGATTCTCCTGGTACTGGTATTAGATAACGGGACTTAATTCACCGGCGGACATTTCAAGTCTTTTTGCGAACAACTCGAAATCCATAATTTATATTCCACCCCTGCCTACCCCCAAGCCAATGGGCAAGCAGATGCCTCCAACAAAATAATTATCAATGGAATCAAGAAGAGATTGGAGAAGCCAAGACAAAATGGGCAGATGAGCTATTAAATATTTTGTGGGTGTACAGGACCACCCCTCGATCCTCGACAGGAGAAACCCCATACTCCTTGGCTTACGGAATGGAAGCAATCATAACTCTTGAAGTAGGACTCCCGACCATAAGGACCCAAGCTTTCGACGTAGGGGGAAATGACTGTCAACTAAGACTGAATTTGGATCTAGTGGAAAAAAGAAGAGAGATAGCCGCCTTGAGAAGAACCAAGTATCAGGAAAAGATTTCCCAACTGTACAACAAAAGGGTCAAGGCGCGAGAGTTCCGAATCGACGATCTGGTCCTCAGAAGGATAACGGCCAATACCCATGACCCAAAAGAAGGAAAAATGGGACCTAACTGGGAAGGGCCTTACAAAGTGATATCTATCAGAGGCTCGGGTCATATAGATTAGAAGATATGGATGGAAAACTTGTAATGCGACCATGAAATGTGATGAATCTAAAGAAATACTATTTTTGAGTATTATCTCTCTCAGTGCTCGCCAACGACAAAGATAAAGGGCAAGGCCCTGAGGACAGAGTTCAAGGACTTCTGCCCCCGAAACAAACACAGGAGCAAGCCTCATAGAAGGGCAAGGCCCTGGGGACAGAGTTCAAAGACTCCTGCCCCCGAAGCACACATAGGAGCAAGTCTCCTGGAAGGGCAAGGTCCTAGAGACAGAGTTCAAGGACTCTTGCCCCCGAAACAAACACAGGAGCAAGCCTCCTTGAAGGGCAAGGCCCTGGGGACAGAGTTCAAGGACTCTTTCCCTCGAAGCACACACAGGAGCAAGCCTCCTAGAAGGGCAAGGCCCTGGGGATAGAGTGCATGGACTCTTGCACCCGAAGCACACACAGGAGCAAGCCTCCTGGAAGGGTAAGGCCCTGGGGACAGAGTTCAAGGACTCCTGCCCCCGAAACAAACACAAGAGCAAGCCTCCTGGGAGGGCAAGACCCTGGGAACAGAGTGCATGGACTCTTGCCCCGAAGCACACACATGGGCAAGCCTCTTGGAAGGGCAAGGCCCTTAGGACAGAGTTCAAGGACTCTTATGGCCAAAAAAAAAAAAAAAGTGCACGCAAGAAAGTATAAAGTACTCCAAAAAAAATAAAACTTTATTTCAAAAATAGGGGTCTTGCGTCCCCAAGAGCTACAAGAGAAAAAAGTACAATCGAAAAGAAAAGAGCTTTCATTTGGCCCCGGCATCTCCAAAATATCACCCGAGGGGAATCAGCGTAAAAGGTTGAGCATATTCAGGAGCAGGCAGAGTAGAAGGTACTTCGGCAACAAAGAGAGCCTGAGGAATATTATGATCAGGGGACCGGTCCAGCAGGGCCTCATCAGACAAATCCACAATTATCGCCTCGGGCGGATCAGCCGAAACTTGCACCGACGTTGGAATCGCGCCCTCGGCAGCAATCTCGGCTTTGACCTGTTCCATCTCTGCCGAGGGCACGTATTTGTGCATCTAAAAGAGCGAGGAGTCTGACGGGATCCCAGCAAATTGGAGCGCCTCGTCCCACCCCTTCTTGAAGAACTCCTTACTATTTTCCTCAAGAGCAGGGAACACGTCATCGACGAACTCTTCTCGGAGTTGCTCCTTGAACTTCCATTCTGTGCCTCAGCCCTGATCCTATCCAGCTCTTGGGTCAGAGCCAGACAGCTTTTCTCTGAACCAACAGCCCTCTCCTCTGCCGCAGAGAGCCGTTCTACTCTGTAATCCTCCTCTTAGCGTCGGCAAGGGCATCACTTAGCTTTTCAGCGCCGACCTTCACCAACTCGGCATCCTTGAGGAGTTGCTCGATTTGAGCAGCCTGTCCCGCGAAGGTGAAATCTCTGGCAGCTACGTCCTCCTTAGCACTGGCGAGGGCTCCCTCGGCTTCTTCTTTTTGCTCTCGAACCCGCTGAAGGTTCATCCTAGCCCCATGATACCGCGCCGCTATTATAGAAATCTGTTAGGTGGCCTACAAAGGAAAGAGCATGTCACTAAAAAGAAAAGCGGCTAAAAAAGACTGAAGCAAAGATGAATTTACCACCAGGGAATTCTGGATGATAGAGCGAAACAACACGTTCGTTGATCGCCCCCTGTGAGCCACTATGTCGGCCTAAAAATGCAGTGCCTCAGTCACTGCATTGGCGACATGGGGGTCCTACAAAATGGAGTCGTCGACCCTGATCACTCGGTTCATGTGATCAGTGGCTCGAGGATTCCACTCCGCGGCTTCCACTGTCTGCGGAAGAGGAGGAGGAGTCTGCTGTTGCCACTGTTGCTGCTGTTGCTATTGTTGCTGTTGTTGCTGGAGGTAACCCACGACCTCTCCCACTTTGCTGCTGAGCAGAGGGGGCCCTGGATCCCTTGCCAAGGCCGTCGTGCCTATGTTTGACCCTCCTCTTCTCCTCTACCTGAGGATCCCGATCACACACTTGACCCGACTGACGACTCTTGAGGATGGGGTGACGCTGGTCCCTGCAGATAAGGCCCCACCAGTCGATCCTCATCCCCTACCGGTAGCGAGGGCTTGTCTCTGCCTCAGGAACCCTAGATCAATGCGGGGTGTGCTGGACATAACTACCTCGAGGGCGTCCTCAGCGTCTAGAGATTGTAGGATTTGGAAGTCTGGCCACGAATCTCTCCCTAAAGTCCCCACCTCGACGTGCAAAGGAACCAAGTTCTCTCTGACCCCAAGCTCTTCAACTTCACCCTCGACTTCTGCCTCCAAAGCCCGGTCAGGGTCTTCTTTCAAGTTCTCCTCGACCTCTTGCCTCACCGCCTGATCGAAAAGTTCAGACCACCGCGAAGGCTCGAAAGGCTGGGGAAGCTGTGAAAACTTTTTATATCCGGGAGTATAATAAAGGAGGATGTGGGCAGCCCGGCCGAACTCGTCGTCACCAGTAAATCTCCAGACAGTGACTAGGTCAGCAAAGTTCACCAATGATCGAGGGGGAGGAGCTGTTTCCCGAGCAGGGACATCTGCACACAAACAAAAAAGAGAGGAGTCATGAACACGTAGAAAATCTCAAGAACAAAATAATAGACCCGAAGGAACCGACGTACTTGTCGTTCTCCATTCCAAAGGGCATAACAAACCGTTATACTCGGGACTGACACCTCTCTGCCAAGATTCCTTGAAGATAAATAGGTCATCCTTGTACCCCTTGTCCGAGTCAGGAAGATGAGTTACGAGGTATATAGATGGGTCCCTGGCTTTGAGGTAGAAGTGTTGTTGAGGCATGACTCTCAAGAGGGAATAACAAAAAAGAATATCGTTCAGCCCAACATTTACCCCGAGACGCCTATTGAGCTCTAGGACCCCCATAATTATCCTGAAGACATTAAGGCAACATTGTCCGGAGAAGAGGTGGAAATGGGAGAGGAACTGGAGAAGTAGAGGGGGCAAAGGGAACTTAATTCCGCCCTCTATGATAGCTTTGGTATAAAATGGTATTGCATCCTCGGTCCCGAGGGTACAAGAGTGCACAGCCAGGTTATAATCCTCTATGTCTAAGTACGGGGGGATGCTGTACTTGACCCTAAATCTATTAATTTGCTCACCACCCTTTACTTTATACTTCCTTGACCCCAAAGAACTGACCTGAGGATTCTCGGGGGCAGAGCGACGACGAGGCATCTCCAAAAAGTGAAAAAGTGAAGGAGGGTGTTTTTCCCTCAAAGATCCCCAAGGAAGCTTCCTGAGGATTGGTCGCTGAGTGGCAACCAGAGACACCTCCAGTTATCGAAAAACCAAAAGGGACAGAAGGACGAAGAGAGGAAAGATATTGGGACTCACCAGAATGAAAAAAGGAGTTTTTTCTGGAAAACTTGAGGCGACTCCTTCCAGAATGTTCAGAAGCAACGATGGGTCTGCTGGCCTTAAGACTTCAGTGAAAAGGTTGGGCAGTTGACAACGGAAGGAAAGAGATCTCCGGCGAAGATTCAGGTAAGGGCTCTCTTGAGAAAGTTCGAAATGACGAAATGAGAAAAGGGAGAGGAAGCCCATTTATATATAGTATCAATCCCATCATTGGGCGTGCAACACGAAAAGGCGCATTTAATGCGCATGACGTTCTAAGCAGGAGAAAACGGCTAGATGCAATGATAAAGCAGTTGAGGTTGTTGTAAAACCCTTCGTCTCCTTACGACGCGTGTCCTCGGCTTCAGAAGATCGAAGACTGGGGGACAGTTGATGGGACATTTTCGAAATACTCCAAGATGAAGACACGTGTCATCGGTGTCACTAAATCCTTATTACTGAGATCACGTACCCATCGGTTCACAAGTCCCTCTCCCCCGAGGTACTTGTCATAGGGATCAAGTGGCATCCAGTACGTTTACGTACCGACACGTATCCCTCGGTCTGATAAGGGTACATCGGTCGCTATATGTACCTCCCCTTGGCTCCTAGATGAACCTCCCCCTCGAGTCCGAGATGTACCTCCGTCCAGGATGGCGTTCTTTGCTCCTACAGAGGCTATTGATGTACAGGTCACTAGCCTAGGCTAGGCTAGGTTAGCTTTCATGACCTCGTCTTACACAATTGGTGTCAGAAGGCACAGGAGGGCAGGGGACACAGCTAATGGGGAATGGACGCATGACATATTGTGTCACATCAGAGACAGAAAGACCGGATGCCCTTGCTGACACACGATTTGGGAGAGCAAACATTTAATTATATCATTCCTTTGATGAGACAACATTTAATGCGGTAAGGCTCGGAAGTGAAAGGTAATAAATGTCTCTAAGGCATGACATTTATTACATCCTCGCCGAGAAGAGCTCATTGAATAGTCGGCAGACCGATGACACAGCCTTGGTTGCTCGGGATCCCGATCAGTTAAAAGAAAAGACATTCCTCATTGGAATCAGTGCGCATGTTGCCTGTACCTATTGATCACCTACTGACTACACTGACAACAATCATGAGTTTTTTAGGTATAAATACTCCTCGCAAAAAGCAAGACGGTATGCAACGAAAAACCTTTGCTACAAATTATACTCAATGTTTTCTTCTTCCTCTCTCTCAAAAACTGATTTGATCGTCGGAGGAGATACACCAGAAAACACTCCGGCACCCTTCTAACTTGTTTTTCTTTATTCCAGGAGCCTTCCTCAGCCTTACTGGATCGTTCCATTGATCCACGAGGGTCTCCCATTACCGTTTTAGGTTATCACCGGACCTCACAGGTTGTTCCAAGCAGCAGGGTTGACCACTCGATTGACTCACTCGAGTTCACCAAAACAGAGATCTGTTCTCGTGTTTATATTGTACAAGATTCAGCGCGCATACCTTGCACCATTAGTGTTAAAGTCCATGCACGAGCCCATGATTAACTTGGAGATCCCAGCGGTGACGTACATTTGAAAAACTCAGTTCCAACTTCCTTTGTCCTTACTTGAGGAAGGGTATAATTCCTCCCAGTCAAACTACAACATCTATGCTTTATTCAGATAATTTCACATTTTCCGAGCGAAGCATTTGACTATTTAGTATAAATTGAACCATTGTCTAATGAATGCTTACATTTTGTATGAATATGGTGAGCTGCTGAGTTTGACTTTTTGGCAGATAAATTAACAATAAATTGAATCAATCATTTTATTTTGATATAGGAATTGGGGTATAAACTTGTACAGTTGACAAACTAACCCACCTGAATTACGTGTATCATCGGAGTTTGTGATGTATTATTTTGAACTTATGTCGAGTATTAATCAAAATTATGAGTATTATTAGTCATACTGTATATGAGTCGATGCACATAACACATGACTCCTTCCTCTCTACCAAAAAAAAAGTATACCCACCACTGATAAGCTACTTAAGAAATGAAAACTCCACTTGATGTCTATGTTGGCTTTTTCAACTTGAAAATTCTCTAGTTCAGTGATTCATACAATATTTTAACAATAATTACAAAAATTACAAAAAAATAAAATAAAAAATCATGCATTTTCATAACATAGCACCAATTATTCAATCTTGACATTAACTTCTTCAGTTTATCATTTCGTGTTGGCAGGTAGTCTGTTATTTTCGCATTCATACCAAGAATTAGTCAAATTGTGCCTGCTGACTTATTGTTTCAGAAAACCCTAGCAGTTTAAGTCAAGTATTTATGGAACTGATACTTGGTGTCGCTCACACTGTGCCATTTGGATTTGCCTACCTACTAAGAAGAAAAATCTCTCATTTTTCTTATCTTATGCATCGATAAGTAGCTTTCTTTTCCACCACAAAGATGGTATTCGTCTTAGTCCGTACGTCACTTTCGATTCAAGTTGAAATAATGATAACAAAGAGACAGTTTTGATTTCCATATATAGGTAAAACTATAGAACCAAAAGAAAGGAAAAAAGAATGCAGCTTGAAGACGGTTAAGACTTTTGGCCATGGTGATGATAACTGATAGAGATAATCGATCAATTGAGGCTGAAGCATATGGACAGTCAGAGACTCGCAATGGCCACTCTTTTGTCTGCTTAACTTTTCTATAGACTAAATGTTGCAGCAATCGGAGAAGATATTAAAATGCTTTTTCAAGCCCTATGCATATGTAAAACAGATCCTCTGCAAACTACACTCATAAGGAGATTCTTGGGTTATGTATTAGAAACCTCTTGACAGGGTATGCTCGTGATGGTCAAGTTCAGGGGCGAAGTCAAAAAAATATTTTAGGGTGGGCACATTAATAAATTTTAATTTTTTTTATCAATGTCATAGACTTAATTCAATGTAACTGTTATTTTAGTTGTAAATTTTAATGTTAGATTAAGTTTACTTTCAATTAAAGGGGTGCATTGAATTATGTTATCAAATTAGATTTAAATAGTATTTTTCATTTTTTTTCAATTGACCACAGAAATTCATAAATTCATATTTACTATAATTATGCGTAAAAATTCATTAAACATAAAAAGTTAAAAAACGATTTGCATGGAATGAATAAACAAAAAATAAAAGTAAATTAATTAAAACTTTACATGAGACTAATTATTATCATTTTACAATTGAATCTGATTGTTGTTTATCATTTAAAAGAATTACAAATCAATGACATTAATAAATACTTTTTTTTTATATACAAAATGGTAAAAACTGTCTTTCATTTATTACCCTGTAATTTATTACATAATGACGCTCATTTCTATACAATAACAAAATAATCCTATAATTTAGAAAAATAACCTCGACCCGTCTAATAATTATTCAGACATGTTTGTCCCTAAAAATTTAAGAATAATAGTAATTGCATCTAATTCGAAATTTAATTTTATATCTTGACCAAAAAAAAATCAAAATTTAACTGGTAGAAACTCAATGGTTTGCGACCATTGGATGGATAGTAAACGATATTAAATGTATGGATTCACTATTAGATTTAATATCATAATATATTAGTTCTAATAACATTATTAAAAAATTAATTATTATTTAAGTAATCGTCTATTTTAATCGATATCATAATAACACAATAGTAAGGTGGACAAAATTAAATATGTCTAAATTTTATTTTAAAAAATATATATATAATGTAAAAAAAAAGTTTGAGGAGGGGCACAATTAAATATATCTAAATTTTATTTTAAAAAATATATATCTAATGTCTAAAAATAAAATAAAATTGAGGGGCACATGCCCACTCTGGTCCAAGGTGGCTCCGCCCCTGGTCAAGTTAATAATTATATGGAAAGATATCATTACCTCCAAACATATGTGTGTGTGTGAGAGAGAGAGAGAGAGAGACAGAGAGCATCCGTCTTTGCTGAATCAAAACCAACGAGTTACTCATGTTGGTGCTCTGAGCCTGAATAAGAAATCAAGTGCTTTAAAGTTTGAGAAGAGTCACCTTTCAAAAGAAAATAATGAATGTACAGAAAAACCCTTCATGTACGCAGCTAAAAAAGTGTACCCAATTAACCAGTCTCCTGCCTATGCCTCCTTTTTGGACAAATAAATACTTATAACTCGAAAAAAATAAATCTAAGTGATAATAAAAACGAGTTATAAATTCAGATATTTAAAATTTAGCAAATTTTTTGGGTCAAATTATGAGTGATTTATTATTTATAAATATCTTACTCTCGGCATAAATAACCTACATTTAATAAGACTAAGAAAAAGATTAATCGAAATACTTATAAACTGATCCCAACATCTTTTGCCGTTGAACAAAAAAAATAAATGAATAGACACACTTGGAAAATAATACTCATGCCTCATCAACTAAAAGCACTTTCTTTGTGCTTTTTCAGCAAATTAGGTCTGTTTGTTTAGACCCCAAAGAACATTAATAAAGGTAAAATAAGAAGAAACGTGTACATGAGTGACGACCTATGCTAGAAGGCTCGATCCATAAGTAGCAATGGTGCCACCAAAAGCCATTATTCTGTAGCTTCTAAAGTTTTAACAAACAAATTTACAAAGCACAGCATCATCTATAGAGGTTAACTTCGCAATGCTCTTCACTAGCAGCAAGGACACTATATAAAAAACGCCCGATTATCTGCATAACCCATTAATATAAGGGAAGATTGGAAGAAATTTAGATTCGAGTTTTACCCAGATGTTTTTGGGTAAATGGCCTTAAAGGGTTTTTTTTTCATATAATAAAAGAAAACTAAATAGAAGGCAATTAAACCAAAAAAATAAAATTGTAGGAAGACCACAGAAGTTTATTTCTCCCTAGTATCATCAACATGCAACACATACATATGAAAAGGAGTCTCCCGTTGTCAGTTACTGATACGAACTCAAAGCTGAATGTCTAGCCGTATCAGAAACTTTTACTGTCAAATAAAGCTCGGCACAGTACTGCATACCTAATAAACCTTGTAACTTCCAGAGCAGAGTCTAATGGTACAGCCTTCCCATTTTAAAAACGACAGTTTAGTAACGATACAGGGGTTGAAAACGATGGTACTCAGGTAGTGGACCTGCAGAAGAACGGTACTCAGGCAGTAGGCGTTCACGGTGGTATTCAGGTGGCAAGTCTGCTGGGGGATTGTGCTCTCGGGGTAGGCCTACAGAATACACCGCAGGGCGTTCTCTGTATGAGCTATAGGCATCACGCCTAGCATTATCATCCAGATGCCTTGATTCCAACTCTGAATGCCTGCGATCATGATGCTTTAATAATGGATCCCGTCTGTAAACAACACGATCCTCAAACAGTGGTTCCCGTCTGTAAGCATCATGAGGCTCTGATAATGGGTCCCGTCTGTAAGCATCTCGACGCTCTGATAATGGGTCCCGTCTGTAAGCATCTCGACGCTCTGATAATGGGTCCCGTCTGTAACCATCTCGATGCTCTGATAATGGGTCCTGTCTGTAACCATCTCGATGCTCCAATAATGGGTCCCGTCTGTAAGCCTCTCGATGCTCTGATAATGGGTCCCGTCTGTAAGGATCCATCTCCAAGGTCCTCTCATATGCATATGACGGAAGGAGAGCTGGTTGAGGTAAAGGCCGAACTCGAGACACCGGTGCCACAGGAGATGCAAAAACTTCTCTCTCATACCTAACAGGACGCTCGTAATACCGACGCTCCCGCTCCCCACCCAATGTTGAGCGTCTCTCTTTACCCCGCCTTCTATTTCTCTCGTGGTCTAAAGATCTATGAGTCTCAGCTCTAAGACTGCGAGTCAATTTTTCCAATTTGGGGCCTTCGCTGGCAGTAACAAAAAGCTTGCACAACTTCTTCACCTATATTATGCAGCCAAATATTGGCATGAGATGCATATTACATTAGAATCCAAATTGTTTTGATGCTACTTACATTTCTGCATATTTAAAAAACATTAAAACTGCAACAAAAATGATAGCAGACCTGTTCCGAGGTCAATTGACAGTTGAACTTGTTCCTCGTGTAGTAGTTTTCTTTAATGACCTTTCTGAACTTTTCTTCTGCCAATGGCAAGCAATCATTCAACACAGTAAAACGAACCTATCACAAAAGATAATCAGTTATTCAATGAAATCAAAATCTCAACACCCCAAAGATGGAAATAAAAACTTACAAGCAAAGGCGCACAAATAAAGCAGTTATTTTCTCACTTTTTTTCCCATTGATTATTTGCAGCTAGTATCCACAAAAACCATATAAATGAAAAAAAAAACAAAGAAAACAAACCAAAAACCCCTATACGTCTTCACAACAATACGTAAAAACACATGCAAAGAATTTCCAGCAAGGGAGGAGCCCAGAGTTATATAACTATGTTTAAGCTAAAATTAATATCACTCCACAAGACAACCCACCAAAAACAACCAACTTATTTTGGGTCCTCATCCACCAACCTTTTTTCACACCGACATGTATTAAAGATCTGTCTGAGCAGGGAAAAAAAAGTATAAAATAAAATAGGGATAATTTTTTTTCACTATCGCCTAAAGTTCCAACTAAAAAGATGAAAATAATTATTCATTACTTCATCTAGTCCCCATGTTCCTCGAACGGATCTTAGTTGAAAAGGTTTCCCAAAAGCGGTATATAAGGCGTACCCAATAAAACTTGAGAGATAAAAAGTGAAGTAAAAAAAAATGAAAAACAAATGTACTATTCTGCTTTCGTTTGTTTAAGATGAAAGTTGTGTTTGACAACTGTCAAGAAAATGTCTATGATTGTATAAATTTCCCTTTCCTTTTGTTGTCAAGATTTTAACCGTTTAAGTTCCACTAACAGAGGCCCAGCAAAAAAAAAACAACAGTTCCCTAACAAAGTGTCTATATCACACACTGAATCTCTCCGGCACCATACCTCCCGCTACTACTTCCCCCATCATCAACCAATCAAATCTCCGCATCACCACCCACCTCTATGCCACCATAACACTCACACATCAATCATCCACTGGCCTCCGACTGTTTCAAGCACAACAAAGTTTCAAACACAATCAAAGAACCACCAGATCTAGCCACTCTCCACAGCACAACCAAAACACTAGCCACTGTTCCTTCAATCTATACCCATCAACATATGCCTACTCTTGTTTATGGATAGAATATCCCTACTCAATCAAATCTGCGATTCTCAACCATGGATCAGTCAGCACCCAGAAGGGGAGAACATGCTACTACATTTGCCCGCTGCTACAACTTCCAATCAAAGACACCGGCTCAAAATCTAAAAACATCAGCGGCAATGATGATGAAGACCATAAAACCATTAGTCAATTTTGGATCTACATCATGCTCTTATTATGGCCCATCTGAGTTGAGGGTTGCTTTCCTTTAAACATGCCTCAATCCCACTTTACTCACTCTAATTCTTGGACAACCAGAAGCTAGCCAGTCAGAGATCACCCATAGCAGAATGTGAGGGATTGAGAGAAATTCTGCTGAGGGGAATTTTTTCTACATTTATTTGGTGGGAAACTAAAGAGGATATTTAAAAAAAAATTTGGCAGATACAGGTATCTAACTTCCCTGAGAAAGAAGATGTTTCTAGCTAAACAAACATGGGAAGTTTACCCTTTTTCCTCCTGCACTTCCTACCATCCTACTGCTAAACAAACAATTCAATTTAATCCCCCAAAGCTGATGAAAAACTGTCTGTCAACCCCATAACTTGACTGATTTGGATTCAAGATTCAAACATAATACAAGAGTGCACTAGTCATCTGAAACTGTTAATTGCAAAAACGACTCTACTACTGCAAAAGTAGCCATGTAGTTCATGGTAGGATCAGACCACAGCCTCTTTTTTTCTTTTTCTTTGTTTTTTTTTTTTTTGTGCGTGTTGGAGTTGGGGGCAGTCTGTGTATGTGGGTATGAAAGGGAAGCTTTACTATAACTCCTCGTGCATAATCTTAACAAAATGTAAACAGCATGTGCTTGCACTTCAACTAATTTTATGGTAGTTATTGGATTCACTATGGGTTCAAGCCACTAGAGAGCATATCTCATTCTCCATATCTAAGTCAAGTACTACTTATCTATAATATAAAATAAGGCAAGCTTCAATAAGTCCATCCAACGGTCTCAAATAGACTCATCTAACGGCCACCAATATCCCTCTCAAATTCATTCACATTAAATTCCCCCTCCCCCTCCCCCTCAATCCATCACTTCTCATGTACGTTGTACCGTGCCTTCAAGCACAGGTTACTCCTAGTAAGTAAACAAAAAAGCTACACCTAGGCATGTATGTGTAGAGAAAATCTCACAAAATATAGATCTGAAGACTAGTACCACTAGCTTCCTATCAGCCTTTTCTTCAATGCATGTAATTGGATATGGACCCAACTTCATGGGCATGAGTGATCACTCTATTTGTCACGAAGAAAAAGGCTAAGGCACTTGTGGTCATCCAGTTGCATGTCATTTATAAGACATAATACGTGTAATGATGATTCATACTCCTAGAGTAAAAGCATTGCCAATATTGACCCAAAAAAAACATTACCAATTATGAAATTGAAGGCAATTTACGGGAATGACAAACAATATTGGCATATGCTTATAGAGCAATTTTCTCCCAGTAAAAGGCATATCAAGGAGAAAAGAATTTGTTTCCATCAATACACAAGGAACATTCAAAAAATAAACTGAAACAAAGCTAGCAAGCAATCAATCAAAAAAATCTTCGAAAAATGTATTCCCCTAGGCCTCCATTTTTAGATAAAAAATGAATACATTAAAAACAAAAAATTCATGACAAAATCTCATGTTATAGTAATATTTGATGGCTAGATTTGTTCTTCAAGTAGTAAAAAATAAAATAGTAAATAGTGTCTCTCACACTCTTCTAGGAGTATCACATAATCTATATCTATCTATCTATCTATACTATTACAAAGTGTCGATAAAAGTGAAAAACTTTTGTTTGATTATAATAGCCTTCATAAAGTAACTAATTCTCATGATCAACCTTCCTTTCATCTTCTTCAACTAATTATATAATTCTCTGATACCCTTTCATCTTCTTAATTTAATTATGCACATAATCTTAACATTTAATTATATTCATTTTTTATTTTAAAAAAATTATATTCATTTAAAGTTTTCAACTTTAATTAAAAACCTTATTTTCAAACAAATAAAATTTTTCATTGCAATGTCGAGGTTCACCTAAAAAAATAATTTTTTTAAATGTTTTCTTTCTTTTCATTGGTCAATCTTATAAAGTTAAACATATCCTCTAATATCCTTTCATCTTCTTAAATTAATTGTGTAATCATCCCGTACCTTTTATTCTCCTTAAATTAATTATGTGCATAACATTTTACAAAATTAATTACCCAATTCTCTCATACCCTTTTATCTTCCTAAATTAAATAATTAATAGTTGTCCCAAGGAATAAATGCTTTCTATGATATCTCAATGATTACTTATTGATTGCATAAGTTTGTGGCTCTTACAAATAGTTAAATTTGTAACGGCTCCATATAGCCCATAATGAAATGAATAATTATTGATTTTAAATCTTTTTGTGACATTTTAGCTCTCTTTAGTTTGTTGTGATTTTCTTATATAAATATAAGCACCCAATATACTTAAATGTTTTTTTCAAGTTCTCAGAATAAATTTTGACATGATCTTGCCTTATTTCAGACTCACATGATTTAATTAGATACTTCACAAGAAAAGTGTGTTAACTATATTATCTTTGTATTTTATAACTTATGGGGATTTTTTTTTTCACTCCCTTTTTCTTATTCTATGTAAGCTCTTCCTTGTACATAGGGGATGGATTGGGGAAGAATATAGAAGTGAAAACTGCAAGTATTTTTTGCACAAAGTAAGATTGTGGCCTAAGTTACAAAGATGTAAGTTCCTTTTTATTCCTTAATTAGTCAAATTACAAAATTTGTAGCCTTCAGATTATTGCAAATTGCTTTGAGTGCTCACTGTTTGATGATCTTTGTATTTCCAATAAGCAAAAAATGACAAAAAAATTTTTTTGATATACCAATAATATTTGATTCGCCTATGGTTATGTAATGCATTATTGAAATCAAGCAAAAATAGTTAACATTTGTGGACTTGACGGAATATAAAAACTACAAAAAAACATTAGTTTGATTGAAATTAACTGAGGTAAGAGTTTACAACACCATAGAGTATAAAATTTCTCAAGTCTAGAGTTATATCTTAAATAGACTTGACATATCCATCAAATAAATGGCAGAAATTTCAGTTAAATGTTAGATATTTTCATCTCTTAAATCTTGTGGCCATAACTTTAGTCGACAGCTAAAAACAAAAATCCTTGCATATTTGTCTTCGATGTTCAATGACTACAAACAAAATATATAGAATAAGAATATGAACAAAACCATCAGAATAATCGGAACACAATATAAGAAATTAACTTCATTTACCTCAATTACATCATAATAATCGGAACACAATATAAGAAATTAACTTCATTTACCTCAATTACAAACTTACTTTGTATAGATGCATGTGCATGGATGGTGAATTTTATTTGTATCATTTGGTTATTTTTTATTTTGTCCAAAAAAGGTAATTTTCTTTCCTTTCTTTTTTGGTTCAATGTTTGTACATGTGCAAACACATATGTTCAATAGAATTTAAAACAAAAATCATAATAAAAAATTCAAATTCGAATTGGTTCACGTGCAATAACTACTCTTCTAAAATATTAGAAAATGTGAAAATGAAAAAACCAATGTTTCAAGAATCAGAAATATTCCTTGGTTCATTTGAACATCTCATGAAATTAATGTCATACTGATGTAAAGAGTTAAGGTAGGTCAATGCTAGGAAGCTTTATTTCGTTAAATTATTGGCCAAAACCAGAAAAATGTGACAAATACTAACGATCATGGTGTTGCAAAAGATGAAACACCAGAATCGGTTCTTGGAGCGTGAAAACGAATGACAGAGTAGCACATTGAAAATCTGACCATGGAATTAATTATCCAGCATATTCATACTGCATTTTGGAAACCACTCATAAATTACAAGGGCCATTAACTAAGAAGCCATCAATAGATACAAAATTAATTGGAGAAAGAAAATAAAGAGCACAATGGCATAAAATACTATAATCTATCCCATCTAATTTCTTTGATGTTCCTTATCCAAACAACACGTGTAGTTTTAGATGGCATGCAAAAAAAAATATAAATATTTAATCCTACTAGCAATGGCACCACGTATGTTGCATGTGAATAATTTTCGTATACAAAAATTAATATATATATATATATATATATATATATATATATCATTTCAAATTTACCAAACTTGATTTTTTATTACTCATTCTATTATAAGATTATGAAAACTTTGTATGTTTTTAAAATTCTTTATTCTAACTATTAAAAAAAAAGATAAAAAAAGAAATTGCTGAAGTTCTATTTTTTTAGAATTTTTTGATTGTGATTGATTTTTTAGTGATGTTTGAGGAATAAATTTTTTTGAAATTCATTTGATTAGGATCCCACTCATAATTTCTTGAATAAAATAAAAGTAATTATCAATATACTAATTATATTGGAACCTTACTTTAATTAGGAATTAGTTAGGTCAATTAGGATAATATTTAATATACTACTCTGTAATATATATTATCAAGCATACTAAAAATCTAAAAAACTTAAGTTTACTTAAAAATACACTACAATATATATTTTTACATAAAAATTTAGTACAACTTAGAAAGTTTATTATGACTAAAGAATTATACAGATGTAACATAAATTAATTTTGAAAAACTATATATACAATTATTTTTTATCAGTTAAACTTTTCGATAAAAAAAAATACACATATGTAGGCACAATGTTATCTTTGCATATGAGATGAGGAATATTAGATTGATAAAGTTTTTGAAGGTTTTTTGAACACTTTATTGAAAATATAATGATGAATATTTTTTAAGGGTAATATAATCAATCAAAAACATTTATAAAAACTAATTAAATAATTAAAAAAGAAGTTATAGATAATTTAGAGATTTATAGACATAAAGATATGATAGTAATTTAGTTATTTAATTGTGAAAAAATAGAGTGATCTTTGCAATCTTTTATAAGGTAAAATAGAGATTCAAAATTTTTTCATTTTAATGTATTTTTATTAGTAGTATAGATATAGATCATATGATCAAACATGCCCGAACGGATTTTTCCTCCAAGCCCATAAATTTGGTGTAGCCAAATGGAACCTAGTAGTAGTCAAGCCACACACTTAGATCATTTAGCTCAAGTGTGCGTAGAGCGTAGATGCTGGTCGACATTTTATCATTTCACTGTACTTCCCTAGACTTCTACTAAGTTTTCTTTCTAGCTTTTTGGATATTTACTCTCCTCTTTTTTTCTCTTTGCTTTTTGTATCTTGTTGAGGACTCCTTGTTCTCTTTTGTACTTTTGCCTTAGAGAATTAGATATTTATAATACTACTCGTCTACTATCAAAAAAAAAAAAAAGTAGCCAAGTCATACACAATATATAACAGAGCCTGAGAACCCAACTGATGGGGATCATGTAGAAATTGGATAAATATTTTAGATTAATCATGAGAGTAATTTAGGATTTACCTTTTAAGTATTTTCTTTTAACTTTTAAGGGTTTACTTGTCATTTTAACTATTTATTTCTTTTAGAGTTCCTTTAGGGTTTGTGCTCTCCCTATATATACAGGGGATATAGTATTTGTTTTGGTAGACTTTAATTACTTATTATTGATATTGCATCTTGATATTCCTTCTTCCTCAAATTTTCTCTCTATTCTCATCTCTTTCTTTTTTTCTCATCTCCTTTTTCTTCCCTTCTCATCTCTAATTCTTCCTTATTACGATCTACATCACCAACCTAAGCCCAATCAATTTACAACTGACACATTGTGATGCGTGAGTTAGCAAGTCTCGATACAATGTAGCAACCTCTAGCATTGAACAAGATATTTATAATACTACTCGTCTACTATCAAAAAAAAAAGTAGCCAAGTCATACACAATATATAACAGAGCCTGAGAACCCAACCTAAGCCCAATCAATTTACAATTGACACACTGTGCTGCATGAGTTAGCAAGTCCTGATACAATGTAGCAACCTCTAGCATTGAACAAGAAATTCAATGCCTTAGCCTACAACACATCAATGATTTTCTTCACCAAATCTCCACAACTAATCAACTATTGTTGATAATCCTTCAAAGACATATAGTTCTGAGGGCAATAGAGCTGGTGAGCAAAGGCAAACATGTCATTAATAGAGCATGAGGCCATAATGGCACCCCTAATTAGGCAACACAAATTACCATAGTGATCAAACAAAACTAATACACTATTTGTAGAGTATCTTTAGAGGTTTTTGCTAAAAAGAAAAAAACACAACAATTGTTTATTTTTTTCTGTCAGTAGCTTGAGCTATCTATAAGCATGTAATTAGAGCAGACTTCGAACAAAGGTCAACATAGCAAATGCCACAACATGGCTGAGCCAAGCAGAACAGTTATTGCCACTGGGGGGAGCCAATCTTGGGCTAGGAGGCACGCACATGCCCACCCACGAACTTTTTATGCTAAAGTTATCTACATATATTTTAGGAATTTTTTAAGAAGCATTTTTATCATGCCCACCCTATATTGTTTATTTTCATATCAATCAAAAATAAATAACTACTTAAATGACTGAATTTTTTAACATGATTCAAACACGTTATTGACACATCTAAATAAGTTTTGAATAGATTTGGATCATTTTGAAAATTCTAACAAAAACTATCAGGTTTATAAAAAGTAGAATAATCCTATAATAAAATAGAATTGATTTTGTGAGTATAAGAAAAGTAGAGTCACAACTTAAAATTACAAAATTATTTGGATGAAAAAAAGCCAAATATAACTATGATGTTTAACGAGGTTTTTCTCATTAGACCAAAATGACAGAGGGAGATTGGTAATTGCACTACCTCCGACAACTGTGCAACCTTCTGGCAACTACGTTATCATTCAATAATACAGTTAGCCTTTATTTGATGTTCGGATAGTCGATTACAATATTCTAATACTAGGTAACTCTTGACACTTTTTGTTAAGTTGGTTGTTATATTAATGATGTACATTCTAGCATTGAGTTTTCAAACCTTTAAAAAAAATAGTCAAGTAGAAAAAATGGATAAGAAAAAATACGTGATATATTTGTTAGTCTCATTATTATTTTTATTTTGCAAAAGGAAATTTTATTTATTTTTATTATTTTTTTTATATACACTATATATAGCAATTTTTTGCCATTTATATTTAATGAATTTTAAGTATCAAAGATGATGTAAATAAACATAAATATCTTCTTAATTTTACCGATTGAGAAAAAAATTAAGCTCTTTGAAGTGCCCACCTAGAAATGATTTTTTCGCTCCGCCCCTGGTTATTGTTTGGCTCGTCTCATATTTGTCACTATTGTTCATCATATTTTCACATTAGAGCAAAAAATGCAACAGTATATGTAAAAAATCCAACATTGTCAATGAAAACTTTATACGAGTCCTTCCAAACATCCGATGCTCCTTGATACAAATACTCGCATATTGGAGGATAATATGAGGTAGCAATAATTGTAAATAAGAATATGAATATAAAAAATTCATGAAATAGTACTTGGTTATTTCTTCACATTTTAATGATAACTAAAGCGACTTCATTAAATTGTCTTCCCCATAAATCTTTATCAGAAGTCATTTGACCCATTCTAGCTTAGCAAAAGGACTATCTCCCTTATTTACCACTTCCTCTCTGTCTTTCTCCTCAAGTGAAATTGGAGTGGAGCAAATATCCAAACCTTACTACTCCTGGTTTCCATCACATACTACAAATTTAATAATAGCTTGATCTAAGTCTTCCAAATATTAATTCTCCAATTCTACTTTGCTTTTTGTTATTTGGAAGGCTGCAGTAAAAGGGAAGAAAGAAAAAAAAATCGGCAAATTACCCAATTTGGTCCCCGTTAATCTAAGGCATTGCAATGATAGATTGGATACAGACATAATCGTTCTCAACAGTCACACAAAGTGGATGCCATCAGATTTGAACCTACAATTCACTATACCTGAGACTAAAAGGAGGAGAAACAAAATAAGAATAAAAAAATTAACATCTCATTCAAAAACTTCATATCTAGATCAAACCAGATCTGGATGTATATGATTCAGAAGTCTCTCCATTTTCTGATAAACAAGTTACAAGTGCCTTTCAGATGACTCAATCACCTACATGCTAAACTTAAGCAAATGAAATCTTATTCCCATAACATTAATAACATACAAAAGCATGCAATCAAGTTAACAAATCATTGGAAATCACAGCACACAACTGATATGCAAACTAACCTGAGATGGAAACTGTGACTTGAAAGCCTTGGGTTCAATGTTAGAACCCCCTGGTCCGGCAGCTTTATATATTCCATACATCAACCTCAGATCAACATCAAACAAAAACAGTCTCATCCCTTTATAAACCTTCTGTACGACATCTCTCTTGCTTGCGGGCAGCCCGAGAACCTTGTAGCGGTAGCAGTCCTTCTTTGTCTTCGAACTGCACATGAAAACCAAACCCATGCTCTCGGCCTTCTTTGAGACCTTTTTCTTGCCAGATGATCCTGGCTTATCTTCACCTTTAGCCGCCATTGTCTCAGAGCCTCCTTGTGCCACCTTCTTCCTTCTGCTCCTTTTCCTTGATATTTTGCCGTTCTCCTTTGGTTTTAGTTCTACTTTCTCATCTTTCTGTTTTTCTTCTGCTGCATTTCCACCTCCTCCTCCTCCTGTTTCCTCGTCCTCTTCCTGCTCTTTTTGTTCTCCTTCTTCTTCTTGTTCTTCTTCTTCTTCTTCTTCATCCGTTGCATCTGTATCATCATTTTCTTCTTCCATTGCATAATCTTCATCCTCTTCTTCATCGTATTCTTCTTCTTTTTCTTTTTCTAACATCATATTTTCTCCATTAATTCCTTCTTCCACTGCATTCTCCTCATTCCTCAAAATGAGTATCTCATTTTCTTCATGCATCACTTCCTCCACCGTATTTTTCATCTTATTTGCATATTCAGAAACAACAGTTTCGGCTACATTCAACTTTACTTGACTGGATGCAATTGTTTCAGTTAGAGCAGATTTATCTCCACCATTATTCAGGGGACCTGAATTAGGGGTAGAAGCATCATCCAAACCTTTTGCATTCACCATCATTGATCTATACAACCACAGAGTAAGTCTAGTGAACAAAAAAAATATTTAAAAAACAATAACTCAGAAAAGTGTTATAAATGCAGTGCTACCGGTTTAAGTGGCCCACCCCAATTGTTAACAAAATATGTCCGGCAATGGAAAATACACAGAAAAACAGATTGGGGGAAGAGGACAACAAGTAACTGGACACTAATACTAATATTGGCAACAGAAAAAAGAAGGGAAGACCAGTACATCCAATAAAGTAAGAATATCAGGGTAATCAAAATTTTGAGTGAACCAAGCATGGCATGGGAATGTACTCAAATTGTTTATTAGTGGTAAGGTGGGATAAGATAAAATTTCAGGGAAAAAACATCAAAATGAATGGGGATTCATGAAAAAAGTATCTCTGAAATTCTTAACTGTCAAATATTCCAAAAATCACAATACAAGGAGGAAAATCGGGATGGCATAAATGACCTGCGATAATATGGATGTGTTTACACACATAAAAATGTGTGTGTGCGCAACACAAGAAATTCCGAACAAGAAAAAAAAAACCCTAGCCCTCCGTCTGGCTCCTGAGAAATGTTTGTAATTGATAATTGAATTCCAACCGATGAATGACGAAACAAAACCAGACTACATCTAACACAGCTGAGCAGGCAAGTAATTTTGAACTTTAAACCCGTCCAAACAGTGCATTTAAACTTACAATTCTTGTTTTCACTTTCTTGATAAAAAAAAAACAAAAAATAAAGAAAACCTAACAGATTAATTTAAACCAGTTCCGAAACCATTGATGAAAATACTTATCAGTATGAAACATTTGAACACACAATTTGAATATAAAAAAGATGCGAGATATATCATGATCGAACATAGAGAGAGAGAGAGAGATTGCTCACCTCCTGTTAAGGAGCGAGATGAACAGAGTAGAGAGTTGAGCTCGGTGATTCACAGGGAGAGGGCTTCGAGAGAGAGAGAGAGATCTGCAAAGGATTCGAAAAAGGAAGTCCCGAAATTGGCAAGAGTGCTTCAAAAACCACAAAATAAAAAAATAAAAAAATAAAAAATAAAATCAAGCCCTAATGAGATAAATGTGACGATGAGGAAAGAGTGGCCGTTGGATTGGAGTGGGCCATGTTTCATGCCCACTGTATTTTCACTGTTAGGATTCAAGTGGACCCCATAGGTAAATGCATAATCTCAATTTTTAAATTCATCCAGTTGGGGACACTATTCAATGCTGCTGTTAAAGAATGTTATTGTGGAATGAAGCCTCCTGTGAAAACATCATAGACAGATGGCAATGTGGGGAGGAGGTTTTACCGATGTGTACTCTATGGGGTATCAATTTAGTATTGAAATTTAGTTTTATAATTGTATAAAATTACTAGTAGTCATTAAAAATTTATCTCATTCCGATTAGGCCCCCTTGTGGATTCTTGGAGTATATTGACCCCGACGTGCCAAAGGAGTAGAGACTTGGTACCCAAGACGGGGAATAAGATTAAGCGACCTGAAATGGATCATAAAAAATTAGTCACAAGACTTAGATTGTATCGATGTGCGTTGTTTGGAAGCTGTGTGGGATTTGGGTTATTAATGTTGTACATGAACTTTATTCATAATATGAACAAGTAATTGTATGAGAATATGAATAATATCAATTATGAAGTTTGTTGTTGTTTTCCATGTCACAAAATCAAAATAGTTCATTACAAAAAGCAGTCACATAACCCTCTAGTTACACGAAGCAGCCAGAAATAAGTTGCAATACTAGGCATAGCAATAAGTTACAAAAAATTAACAAAGGGTTAGGACATATTGAACTATTAAACTTGCAATTTTTTTCAAAGTTAGAGGGAATCCGTAAAAGTAAAAGGAGTAAAGTGAAATTGAGGCTTAGTCCATCAGGGTTTTTTGTTTTTTACTCTTGATTTTTAAGCTATGGGCTTAATTACAAAATTGCCACTTGAATTATGTATCTCCGTTCAATCAGGTTCCTTAACATTTTAATTTTAACAATTTTCTCCCTCCCAGATTGGACTAAATGAACTAATGAATTGAACAAAAAATTCAAAATTACTAATTAACCCTTAACCTTGATTAATACTCCATTTTCATTCCCCCCCCCCCTTTGCCCACATCTCTGGGCCAGGAACCCCAATGCTACCAATCGCTGCCATTAGGGTTTTGATAAGATCTTCTTTCAATTAGAGTGAGGAGGGAATTTCCCAATGGAAACGGTGGTATGTGGATGCATTTCTCTCTCACTCTCTTCGTATAACTTTTCCTCTATCGACAGCAATGGGGGTTAGGTGGGAGGTGGTTCACAAAAGAGATGAGGGGTTCACTAGGATGAGTTACCAATGGGAGAGAACATATCGTGCGAGATGATAGGATCATTGGGGACGAGTAGTCGGGGGGTTTCTCTAGAGGGAGTATATTGGTTTTGTAGGAAGGAATGGGGGAAATAAGATCAGGGCCAAATGGGCGTGTGAAGGCTCAAGGGTTGTTGGTTGGGATAAAATGGATTTCTTATTAGCTTTTAAATTTTTTAATGCAAATAAAATTTTAAGTCCAAGATAAACATGAGAGAATAAGGGCAATTTTGTCTTTTGAATTTTTCGTTAGTTCACATGATTACTTTTTGTCACATTTAGTGGTTGGAAATTTGATTGCACGTGTTAATTGAAGTGATGTTTACCATATAAGGATCAAATAGTTGAAATTAAAACTCGTGGGAGTTGATCGAAATGAGATCCATAATTTAATGGGTTATTTCATAATTAATTCTTTTTTTTATGGAAGTATTTTATAATTTGAAAAAATAGAGAGAGAAGAAGGAATGAGTCACTAAGATGTGCTTATATACAAAAAGTAAGATGAATTTGTTTACGCACAACTGAAAGAAGAGGTATCTTTCGAAAAAAGAAAAAAAAATTACAAAAAGAGATATATATATATATATATATATATATATATATATATATATATATATAAAAGTAAACTATACAAATGTTTGATCATTAAACTATAACACTTGTATCAATTAAGTAATTAAATTAATTTTGGATAAAATTCAGTTTACCCTTGTGGTTTGGGTATTTTGCACATGACTCTCCTATGATTTGAAAATCAATACATTACCCTCTTATGCTTTTGGACCGATATGCATAATTAACACCGTAAACAGAAGTGGTAAAATGACTTTAGTACCCTCAACTATCCATCATCTTCTCCCTCCCTTTCAACTGTAACCTAATTTTCTAAAAAATCAATCAACCACCACACAACTTTACAAGTTTTTCTCTCTCCACAAAATACCAAACTTCCTAAAACCAATGTCAATATCCTCCACTCTCAACCTAGTTTTAAAACCCCACAGACTTGTTTCCTTAAGTAGCCCCCATGACCCACGAATTTAAGCTCAAAGGTGATCATAAACTCATTTTAACAAGTTATGTACATACCAGATTTTTTTCAATATTTAGGTCAACTTTGGCCTTTAATTTCTCCCTCGTTTTTCAACCTTTTTAGGTGATTCAAATGCCTAAATTTAAATTTTTTCTACCCTCTTTCCAACCATGTATTTAGTTTGTCCAAATCTTGCACAAGGTAAGTGGAAATCGAGCTCCAAAGTGACGGGTTCATCATTTTCAAAAATTGTCATGATTTTTAATTCAATTTTTCATCTACCAAACCTCATTCTTTCTCGATTCTAACTTCAAAAATAGATTCCTTGACCCTAAAAATGGTGGATTAGGCCCCCCTTCACCTCCGAAACTCGAAATTTTGAATACCAAAAAATTCAAGTTTCAAACTTAAACAAGGGTTTTAATTTTCTCTCACTATACATCTTGTTGCCTCTCCCTCACTCTTTCTCTCTGGCTCAACAATGTCACTGCCCCCTCTCTCTCTTCTTCATCATCTCTCTCCATCAGCAACCCCCTCTCTCTTTCTCTAAGTAATAACCTCATTGCCCCTTTCTCTCACCACCCTTTTGCTACTATTGGCAACCCACCACCAAATAGCCCTCCTAGGTATATCTTCATCCCATCCCCTCCCTTCCTCCCTTGCCCTCTCCTCTCTGCTCAAACCCCCTCTTCCCAAGCTCTCCTCGCTGCGAACAACGACAACATCAGAGCCACATCCCTTCCTGCACATAAAGAAGATCCCACCATGATTATTGAACCTCTAGTCATTAGTTATTCCTATGGTTTGAGTGGTAAGATGAATTTCACTTGAGCCGTGCATAGTTAAGAATCATCCACCTAATTTGAATTTTTAAAATTTTGTTATTAAAATTTTGATAAGGAGACGGTGCTTGGAGTGAATTGTTTGAGAAAAAAATATGATAGTCAACTGTTCAGGAAGATGAAGATTGAAGAAGGGTATTATTGTACTTTTATAGTGTCTATTTTTGGAGGGAAAATTTTTTGTTATGTCAAATCTCCTTTTAGGCGCGTGTGTGTCACAGATAGTTTAATCTAACAGAAAAACTAACGGTAGCATTTTAGTCCAAAAGCACAAGAGGATAATGTGTTGATTTCCAAAGGGGGTTCATGTGCAAAACACCTAAATCACAAGGGGATAAACTGGATTTTGCCTATTAATTTTTATGTTAATTGAGTCTTTAAACTCTAAAATTTTAACAATTAAGCTCTTAAATTAATTTTCATATTAATTAAACCCCTAAACTCTAAAATTTTAATAATTAAGCTCTTCTATCAGAAGCCGTTAAGTTTTTTGACATAATGTGTCACGTACTCACCACATAGACATAGATTAGGGATGTTTTAGACTGTTCATTCAAAACCTATCAGACAAAGAACCTACATTTATGTAATACATTTTCTACACCACATCGAAGAGTTTGTTGATCTTCTTCATTTAATGTGTATAAAAGAGATTTGAGTTTTGGGTTTCGGTTGATGGGTGTAAGGAATGAGGCTTTTCGTCTAATATGATTCAAACGAATAGTCTAAAACACCCCTAATATATTGTTTATGTGGTGAGGATGTGAGACATTTCGTTCAAAAATCAAACGGTTGCTGATAGAAAGGTTTAATTGTTAAAACTTTAGAGTTTAAGGGCTCAATTGATATAAAAATTAGATTAAGGGTTTACTTGCTAAAATTTTTAAGTTTAGGGGTTCAATTGGCATGAAAACTTAGTTCAAGAATTAAATTGACACAAGTGTCATAGTTGAAGGATCATTTGTGTAGTTTACTTTAATATATATATGTGTGTATATATATATATATATATATATATATATATATATATATATATATATATATATATAAAACTTTTGAACTTTTGCAAGTTAATTTTAATGGCAATCCTTTCGTTCTTCAAAATGTGAGATAAAAATATACAGGCTTGCTTGGCGGACAACAAGGATGTGCTTTCTGCAGAGTCAACCACTTCTACACATGCGTTGATTGTTTGGTGCATAAAACAAAATGAATTTCTTAAAAAGTATATCTAGAAGACGCTCATTCTACATAACCTCGTTGAGGAAGCTTCTCAAAACTGTCCATTTTTTACTTCTCGTGAAGTTGTTTTCCATCATTAAAATATTAGAATGAAATCCCAACATTATCCTCTCTTTTTAAAAGTCAATCTCTATTCTAACCCTACAATATGAACAATTTACTTAACCTATCGTATATAAATAACTATTCACTCCTGTCATATATAAGTAGTCACCACACTTCTTAAATGTTGCCACCAAACATCAATGGTACATCTAGATGTACTTTTTGGTTTAGAAGCGCTTCCAAAATACATTTTTACCAAATATTCAAAGATTTCATAAAGTCCATTTGTAAACAGGGGCGGATTTGGTATGAGGATAGTGGTCCCCATTGAAATTTTAAAAAAAATTGGGACCTAAGTGTAATTTTAAAAATTTTAAGAATTTTTTAAACTTGTCCCCACATAAATTTTCTTAAAATATAGGGTATATTAATATAATTTTCAAACCTTAAAAGTAAACTTTTGACAACTCCTCAGTTTTCACACCTGTTTTTTTTTTTCCTGTAAGTCATCTTCATCTTCTTCGTCAATCCAACTTCTAGAGTTCCAGTCCAGCTGCTCTTCTTTCTTTTCTTTAATTTCTTTGTTAGTTCTTTTAGTCTATTCATCAACGAATCAACTTACAGGATTCAATCGTTGTGTAAATCAAATTTTGAAGAAACTCTAGAAGATTATGTTAAAGCTAAGGAGAGGTAATCCATTAACCAGATTTTTTTATAGTAATATTACCACTAATCTAAAATCAGATTTTTTATATTCGAAAATTAGTTTAGTTCCCGTAGAATTGATGGTTGTTTGGTGCATTATTTATGAACTTATGTAGGTTTTCTTTATTTCGTCTTGTGTCACCACTCAATTTTTTTGGATTTTTGTTGAAGCTCCTATTCAGATTGGCTATTTGAGATTCTTGGTTAGTGCTATTTTTCTTCCCTATGATTAAATTGTTTTAATTGATTTCTTGAAATTCTAGTTTGAATTATATTTTGGATTTATGAATTATATTTTGATTATGTGTAGTCCATTATCTCATTTGTTACGAACTTTATGATGAACTCTTAAACTTGAATGTAATTAGACAAATTTATATTTCAACCAACAATGGATAGATTTCTTATAAGAAAATCAGCATTGAAACAACCCCCTCCTAGTCAAGAAATAGATGATTGTGGTGGTGACATATGACATTGTTTTAAGCAAAGTCGTGAATGAGTTAACTTAAAAAATCTTCCTACAGATCCTGGGCTAATAATTAAAATTTCGGATTATCATCCTAATGACTAGGATGAAATTCGGAGAGCATATCTACAAAAAGGCCCATGTCAACCTCATGAACATAAGTTTCCCTAAATGAAATTCGACAAGCTATGTCATCGCTTTAGTCCATCTTGGTTCAACGAGTTTGGTAGTTGGTTGAAGTATAGTATTAAAAAAGATGTCGCTTATTGCTTATGTTGCTATCTAATGAGAAGTGATATGGGAGAGCAAAATGGTGGTGACTCTTTTGTTATAGAGGGATTCTATAACTGGAAGAAGAAAGAAAGATTTCAAATTCATGTTAGGGGTCCAAATAGTGCTCATAATAAGAATTAGAGAAAGTTCTAAAATCTAATGAATTAGAAGCAACATATTGAAGTTGCTTATTCTAAACAATCAAATCAAGTTCAAAAGGATTATCGAGTTCGTTTAACTGCAACAATTGATTGTGTTTGATTCCTTTTACATCAAGGGTTGGTATTTCGTGGTTATGATAAGTTTGAGGATTCAAAAAATCAAGGCAATTTTCCTGAACTTCTACGATTTCTTGTTGAGCACAATGAAACCATCAACAATGTTGTTTTAAAAAATGCCCCAAAGAATCTTAAAGTGACAGTTGTTTTAAACCACTCAACTTAAAGTGACGAACTTAATGATGAACCAACAATGGATAGGTTTCTTATAAGAAAATCAGCATTGAAACAACCGCCTCCTAGTCAAGAAATAGATGATTGTGGTGGTGATATATGACATTGTTCTAAGCAAAGTCATGAATGAGTTAACTTAAAAAATCTTCCTACAGATCCTGGGCTAATAATTAGAATTTCGGATTATCATCTACAAAAAGGCCCATGTCAACCTCATGAACATAAGTTTCCACAAATGAAATTCGGCAAGCTATGTCGTCGCTTTAGTCCATCTTGGTTCAACGAGTTTGGTAGTTGGTTGAAGTATAGCATTAAAAAAGATGTCGCTTATTGCTTATATTGCTATCTAACGGGAAGTAATATGGGAAAGCAAAACGGTGGTGACTCTTTTGTTATAGAGGGATTCCGTAACTAGAAGAAGAAAGAAAGATTTCAAATTCATGTTAGGGGTCCAAATAGTGCTCATAATAAGAATTAGAGAAAGTGCTAAAATCTAAGGAATTAGAAGCAACATATTAAAGTTGCTTATTCTAAGCAATCAAATCAAGCTCGAAAGGATTATCAAGTTCGTTTAACTGCAGCAATTGATTGTGTTTGATTCCTCTTACATCAAGGGTTAGTATTTCGTGGTCATGATGAGTCTGAGGATTCAAAAAATCAAGGCAATTTTCTTGAACTTCTTCGATTTCTTGCTGAGCACAATGAAACCATTAACAACGTTGTTTTAAAAAATGCTTCAAAGAATCTTAAAGTGATAGTGCCAGACATTCAAAAGGATATTGCCCACGTTATCACAAATGAAACCACATGCGCAACAATCAATGATCTTGGAGATGATTTATTTTCCATTTTAGTAGATGAATCTCGTAATATTTTAATATTTTAGTTAAAGAGCAAATGACAGTTCTATTGCGCTATGTGGATAAAAAGGGATGCATCACTAAGCATTTTCTTAGCATAGTCCATGTTACTAATACAAATGCTTTATCATTTAAAGCGGCGATTGAATCATTGTTCTCAAAGTATGGATTAAGCCTATCAAGATTACGTGGATAAAATTATGATGGAGCCAGCAATATGAGGGGAGAATTCAATGATCTCAAAAGTCTCATCATAAAAGAGTATGTATCTGTTTTTTATGTTCATTATTTTGCTCATCAATTTCAACTCACTCTTGTGTCTATTACGAAAAATCAAAATCAAATTGCATTGATTTTCAATATTGTTGCTAATTTATTGAATGTTGTTGGAGTTTCATGCAAATGAAGAGATATTTTAAGAGAGAAGCAAGCTAGTAAGGTTATTCAAGCACTAAACAATTGAGAGTTATCAAGTGGGCGGAGTTTGCATCAAGAAATTAGTCTTCAAAGGGCCGGTGATACACGTTGGGGCTCACATTATGACACTCTCATAAATGTGATTGTTTTGTTCCCCTCTGTTGTTGATGTGCTTGAGATTATTGTAGAGAATGGTACAACTTTGAGCAAAAAGGTGAAACATGTGTTTTATTGGATTCAGTTTAATCTTTTGATTTCGTATTCAATTTACATTTGATGAAAGGTGTATTGGAAATTACAAATGAACTATTACAAATATTACAAATAAAATATCATGATATTGTAAATGCTATGAGTTTAGTTATAGTATCTAAACAATGTCTACAAAATAATGAAGGATGATGGATGTGATGCTTTAGTCGCCGATGTCTCTTCTTTTTGTGAAAAATATGATATTATTATTCCGAATATGGATAAGATATACATGGCTCGAGGAAGGTCATGGCGTGGTGAAAAAGTCACTAATTTACACCGTTATCATGTTGAATTATTTTCTATGATGTTAGATATGCAACTTCAAGAATTTAGCGATCGTTTTACTGAGGTGAACACTGAGCTACTTCTTTTGTGTGGCATGCCTAAATCCAATGGGTTCTTTCTCTACATTCAATAAAGAGAAGTTATTTTGTCTTGCTCAATTTTATCCTTCAAAATTTTTTCCAATGGAGCTCTTCAAACTTGATAATCAACTTGAAACTTATATACTAGATATGCGTTTCAATGAATTTTCAGAAGTTAAAGAAATTGGTGGGCTTACAGAGAAATTAGTTGAGACCAAAAAGAATATAGTATATCCGTTGGTATATTTGCTCATCAAACTAGTATTTATCTTACTAGTTGTCACTATTACCGTCGAAAGAGCATTTTTCAGCAATGAACATAGTAAAGAATTGATTGCACAATCGAATGGGAGATCAATGGATAAATGATTGCTTAGTTGCATATATTGAGGAAAAATGTTTCAAGTATCATTGAAAATGAAATGATTATGCAACGATTCTAAAATATGAAAACTTGTCGAGAACAATTATAAGGATTTATTAGATATTCGAGAGTTGGGAGCTCCTTTTGTACAGAATCTCGAATACTAAATGATACTTTTGATGTGAAGCTTTTTTGTTGCTTTTTTTTGTAAATCACTCATATACATGAGTTGCGTTTTTAAATGACATTCTTTTGATGTAACTATACTTATAAACAATTTATCAATAATACATATTTTAATGAAAACAATGTTACAATTATATTTTGAAATTTAAGAATTTAAGTTGCCCCACTGAGGCAAAATTCTGGCGCCGCCCCTATTTATAAAAGTTTATTTTATAAAGTTCATCCTTAAAATGGACTTTTACTTTGAGAAGTTACGTTAAACACAACATTTTTAATTTATAGACCGCTAAAATATCATTACCTTAAACCACAAAAAGGTGAGGGAAAAAAAAAACCCTTTTTGAAGCTTTTTATTCCTATTGGCCACCGTTGGAATGTCAGTAATTCCTAAAACATACCATTACAAGTAATGCCAACAAAAACCTTTTTAACTGCATAATATTCTCTAAAACTTCAGAAATAAATTAGATACACCAAGTTGTTGAACAGCCTTGTCTCAAATGGTCCATGAGTTCTCGTGTATGCATATATATATATATATAATCAATTGCACAGGTCAGAACACAGCTGCTGAATCTCACTGGTGTTGTTTCCGTTTGCCAATACATAGTTCATGCTTTTGTGGTTCTGTAGGCATGTCAATTTTAGCTGGTTTCCATACTGAATGGACTGTGACAGCATCATACAACAACATGCACAGAAAAAAACAAGATTAGTACGAAATATCATATCAAGCTTTCTATTTTTCCATGCAAATCATATCCAGCAAAAATATTTGTGTTTCAGCATGCCATCTCTACATACAACCCTCGTTATTAATCCACATTATAGATTTGCTTTAAAAGAAGAAATCATCTTTCTTTTCTCTCTCTACAATCAATCCGGAGAAGATGGCGCTATATTATTCAGTTCACATGTTTCGCTTATTGTGTAGCAATGGAATCACAAGATAGGAGTACAATGAATGTGATCTCAGTTTGCTTTTTAAAGTCTTTTTTGAGTAACAGTCTGGCTGAAGAAGTCTTATTCTTTGCTGAGAATAAAAGAAAAATATTAAGGTTTTAAGCCTTATTCTTTGCTTTTTAATGCAATTTGTTTCCTTCTGTCACCTTCTAATCAAAACATTAGAGCTGGTTTACTTTGACAAGGGTGAGAAGTTTTGAATGCTTCACTCGAGCATAATTAGCATATTACAAGGAAAAGTCCCAGTTAGTCAACTACTTAGATTTGAGGGGCACAAACAATAGCTACTCCATCATTATAAGATGACCCTTAAAAAGTTATGAAGTAGCAGATTGGCTTGTCAAGAATGGTCTTCATCTTAAATGAGATGTCACGATAGGAAGAGAAATTCCCCCCAGTTTTTGTCAAAGTGGCCCATAAAGATACAATGGGGGAGTCTTCTTGTGTGGTTGCTAGTTATATTTGAGTGTTTCGTTCAACAAAAAAATAAATGGAATCAGATAACATCGAACAAAAGTTAAATAAACAATAACAACGATGAAAAAGCTTTGGAAAGAAACAAAGTAGCAGCATCCATTACCGTGCATTGCTTATCACAATTCCATAGAGGGGTAGGGACACAGCTCAAGTAATGACACCAAGAGCAGTGCTCATTCCCATCAACCCCTCGGAGGAGCAAAACCAGTCCAAACGTAAATCTGCAAATTTCATGTCAGAATTCCCTGGAGTTAATTATGCCAACACTATAAAACCATGAAATAAATGAGTTCGTACAAATGGGCAACTATACTAATTGTGTCGACAATTTATGTAAAATGAGTTTCCAATGCTTGGGACAAGCAGCTTGAACCATCTTTACAGCAGTTTGTTAAGTTGGATACTTGCTGCATTTTTTAGTCCATTACAGTGCCTATGAATGTCAAATTCATCTCTTGTAGTTCAGATACGTCAATGATAAACAGCCACCTCCCATTTGTAATACAATCAAACTATCATCCTAATGTAAAAATCAGTCAGAAAAAAGGACAAACTCCATTATGTGACCTCTCCTTCGTGGTGATAAATGGAGTGCCTCCTCCCTGTCTCTCCCTTTCCAACCTTTTGTTAACTTGAGTGGATTTTTCCCTAGAAGGCATCATGATGTTCTGGTAATGTATTATTTTTTTTGCCATTCTCTCATGTTGTCAAAAGGAAAGGATATTTGTAAATCTTCCTGAAGCCAAATCATTTGCCAGAGATGTGGATACATAGAACAAAATGGGCTAAAATATCATCTCTGCTTGCACTGACTAATGGCCTAGCCCCAGCCTCATCAACCCAGTATTAAGTTGTTGGAAAAGAGAAAAAGTATTTCAACAAAATGCACATGGGGCATAAAAATCCTCTGCATAAATGGAGGAAAGTTTTTAAGTGGAGCAGCTGGTGGGCATGGGTTGAAAGTGTCACACGGAGGTACACAATGACGAAAAGAATCTATTCCAATGTATAATTCTGCCCTCCATTTAGCCCCGTCTATTATTTCGTTTCTTTTATTTACATCCTACTTAAAAAGGCTTTGATTGCAATCACCTCTACAGAGATGATTGAATCTTTGAGAGAAACATCCGCTTATATTAAGCCACAAAAAATTGTATGAGATGGAAGAGCTGGTATGAGGTCCAATGACTTTCAGGACATTGAGAGCATGGATTCAATGTAGCCACTGATGAAAAAGATAAGAGTTGCCTTTAAGTTTTCGAAAGCAATAATTAGATGTCACTTGGATTAAAAATTGTATAAGGATGCCAAAACTTACCCAATGATTAGAAGTATCAGAGAGAGACCCAACAATATGTACTGATATATCTTGTACTTGGATTTAGTTGAAGTTCCAAAGTAACCAGGAGGAGCATTTCTTTGGTTGACCCATCCAAAATGGGGGCGGACCAAAAGAACAAATCCAAGAAGAAAACCGGAGGCAAATCCACCAAGATGTGCAAAGTTGTCTACATGAGGGAGGATTCCCACGGCTAAATTAATCAAGATGATGAGAAGGAGAGTCAACAATGCAGCCAACTGATAATAGAAAGCAAAAGGAAAATTTTTTAAGGTAATCACATATATTCCATCACAAAATAAATGTTTGAATGGCAGGTCAGTTAAACGAGAAAAAATTAGTTCTCAAATACCTTATTGGCATATATCGTCCAATTTGTAAGTAGTTCGGATAGCATTCCCCCAAGCAAACCAAATAGTGCACCAGAGGCACCAACAGAGATAGTTGTTCGAACAAAAAAAGAGGACAACAGACTCCCACCAATTCCAGACATAACATACAGCAACCCGATCCTCACTGTGGAAGTACAAGATTGTGAAACTATCTTTCCCAGATGGTTTTTAGCATTTTGGGTACACAAAAAAAAAAATAAAATAAAATAAAGGTCTGTTCTAGAACATTTTCACTTCTTAGGATGACTTTGGTTGCAGGTTATACCACCCCAAACTAGGAGTAAAATGACAAAAATGTGTGTTGCTTTCGTACAGAGAAATATGTTTCTGGAAAAGTTTGTTCCATAAAAGCTGATTTTTTTTTCTTTCTGAAAACACTATCTTGAACATGATGTACCCAAAACCTGTCCAAGACAACCTGCATCTCCCTTTCACTAGTGCTAGAACCCATGGATTTGTTTAGTGGTTCGAAAAGAAAACATAGTGTTCCATGGTTTTGCATCAGTGAAATTAATATTCGTTCACATATCCCCAAGATAAAGCAGTGAGTAAATTCATGTAGTCGCCTTTATAGACAAAGCTATGGAAGGGAATGGGGACATGAGTCCTCCCCTGCGCCCCCAACCCCCAAGAAAAAAAGGTATACATTAAGAAAGCCCCTTCAGTGTGTTAAATTTATAAAAAGGAATCCTGTCTCCCAAAGTCCCGCAATGGGTTATTAGTGCTGCATAATGAAAATTCTATATATACTTATTGCCCTCTCAGCAAACATTTTCGGACTTCATCTCTCTTCACTGTTACATTCCAGAATTTATTCTACTTAAAAGTGCACAATATATGTTTTCATTGAAAAAAGAAAAATAGGTCCATTGATAAACTCAATAATTCTTGACAACCCAATAGGATCTAATAGAGAATTGTTAAGCCTCACATTTTACCTTACTGAATAACCATAGCCACAAATAATATTAGAACACTGAAATAGTTCAGTATCGTTTTTTGGTCTCAAAAGAGTTTTTTTTTTTTTTTGGGGTCACGTCTCAAAGAGTTCAGTATTTCAGACTTGTAACAAAATTTAAAAAGAAATTACTTGCTGATACTTTTTCTGAGGGGAAAAAACAGCCATGGGGAAGTGCAATTAACTGGTTTTCTGAGGGAGCTTTTGATCCTTACTATACTACATTTCTTTGTATCAGCCTTCATTATCTTGCAAAAACAACTTGGCAATGGAAAAGTCTTTCTCTTGCATATAATGATACATGTAGAATATCATATTCACTCAAACCTTCGATAACTAATTATATATCTTCGCTCATGTTAGTAAGTACACATGCATTAAAATTATGACTTGCTTAATGTAGAATTGCTTTTTTATTTGCTGTTGAGTGGCAAGCTTATACAATTAATTGACACAGTGAAATAGATTATATGAGCACTCATGAGTTACATTTACAACTGGGGGAGAAAAGCAATTGAAGTATCTCAATTGTAATGACTTCCAATTACCTTAAATTAGCCTCCATAAAAACCACTCCAAATTCAAATTTATACACAATGAGAACAGAGAACAAGCATATTTATTCACCGACTCCAATGAATAAATTTTAGAATTCGTGAAAGAAATCCAATTCCAGGATATAGAATAAGCATATAAGACAGCAAATAGACCTCGAGTGCTTTTATCAATCCAGAATTTGAAATTGAGTTTATTGTACATTCAGTCATTAAAAGTCAAAAGAACAATGTAATTGCCCTCTTGTGGTCCAAATTAATGATGCTGTGGCATATATACGTCTCTTAAAAAGTACTTAACTTGCAAGGTGCAGATTAGCACTAGCATAATTTTGCAACTAGAATGACTACAAAAGCATAGCCATTGCATAGTAAGGTCAAATGCTAAAACACATACCAAATCCAAACTCCTTTTCGAGTCGAATGCCAACAAATAGCAGACTCAACATATTGGCAAGAACATGGAACACCCCCGCATGTAACCACATACAAGTGACTAGGCGCCATGCTTGGTGTCCTTTGACCACTTTCTCTGCTTGTAGAGCCCCAATTTTCAGTAGCCTGATTATGCACAAACAGACAAATCATGTTAAATAATCATTCACTTCTAGAACTACGGCAGGGACCTGTAAACCGAAGTTCACAGCTTCATAATTAGTCATCAGCTCATGCGTGTTGTATTTTGTTTAAACGTGCAAGGAATTTTAATCCATCCACTGGGACATCCAATTTTATTAAGAATCCATGTGTTTTCCAAGAATTATAAGTCTATATGTCATCCAACCATCAACAAATTATCAGATTGTAAGCTGAACTTTATCATTTTTAGTACAATCCACATTCTATTCTATTGATAACTTTACGAGAATTCAACTGAACTTCGCTGAACAACCATTCTGTATTATTTGAAGAACAAGACTCAGAACCAGAAACACATTCTAAAAAACAACCAATGCTTTGTCAACATTCAATTATAATCACACATTACGCTAAATTATTGTAATACTGGATTCGAACATATAATCAGACATGAATCTACAATCCACGGCCAAAAAATTGGGGAAAAAAACCATAATTTTTCCTTTTATCGGCTCTTATCAGGGTAAACTAACAAGTCCAATAAGCAAAAGTACCAAGGGGGACTCACGTGGCTGCTGAAGGACCAAGGAGGGGGTTCTCGGTGGTGTTCTGAAACGCAAACCGGCCCAATATATGAGCACCGAGGCAGCTCTGGGAGGTACGAGGGCAATCATTGATATACATTGCCATAACAAATAAACCAATGTTGACCACCACAATTGTTGGGACCAACCAAGGGAACCATTTCTTGAAGAGGTGGAAGTCTCGCGGTGGCGGATGATGATGATGATGCCGGGACCGCGGTGGTTGTGGGCCCAATGGGTGAGGGTCGCTTAGCCGGGACTGGATTTTGATCTCGAGGTTCGATTCCGGCGATGAGTGGGCCGGAGTCCTCCCCATCACGGCCGGTAAGACCAAAAATGGAAGACGTAACTGAAATGAGTTTATTTAGCTGTGAACCCCCATTGGTTGGTCAGGAATGAGCTCGGAGATGGAGTCTAAAAGTTGAAGCGCCATGAATGGATAATGGGTCGTGAAAAATGGGGAAAAGAGGGCTATAATTAGTAACAGAGAATGTGGGTTTTGGAGAGAGAAAATAAGGAGACATAGGGAGAGCCGGAGAGGGATAGGGAGGGGGAGAGGGAGAGGGAGAAGGGTAATGGGTTCAACTTCCTCAGCAAGGCCAACAGTATTTAACAACCTGGATGATGTGTGGCGGTTGGGGGGAACTAGAAAGGGCATTAGAAGGAAAAAAAAACACAATTTTTTTTATTACACGGCTCCCAATATCGGACATTCTCAACAATTCACACATATACGGCTAATATTGTACGGCTAATATTCAATTTTTGATATTACAAAATGTCTTCAAACTTGAGAAGTTATTTCTAATTTTTTTATATATATAATTAAATATTTGAGTTTTTGTTATAAATTGTAACTTTTTTTAATTTTTGTTTTACGAGTTAAATTTGAGTGTCTTTTTATTTATATTGAATTTTTTAATTAATTATTTTTTTTATTACTCTGTGTCTTCAAGAAATAACCGGTGAATGCATATAATGGTCGGCCGAGAGGTATATATATATATATATATATATATATATATGCACATTATTAGGAATGGGGATGTCGCTCAAACGGTAAAGTGCTCACTTTGCATGCGAGAGGCATGAGATTCGATAACTTGCATTTGCAATTTACCCCCCAAAATTTCTCTCTTTTTTCATCTAAGTACCTACGTAAAATGACTATACATCCTCTAAATACTTGGGTGGTGTTTGGATCAAAGAATTTGGGAGGATTGGATTAAAATTGTGAATGGATCCCACATATCTTTGGTTTAGGTAACTTTTTGGCATAAAATTTTTGTTGTTTTTAAATTCATCGGCCCGTATGTTTTGAAGGGGATAATCCCCTCTACAAGTGATTGACAAAACCAATGTGCTATGTGAGATTGTGGAATGAGAAGTAGGATTACATGTGAAATATCTAAAATACCCTCCATAGTAAATATTCTATGATTTTTACTTCCATTTCCCTTCACTTTCCCTTTCCATTTCCCTTTCCCACTGGTCTCCCCTTCTCCTTGAATGGCGTTCTTTGCATCAACCAGGTTTGCCCCTCTCACCCTCTTTGTATGTCGTTTTCTTTGGTCTACGAAGTGGGGAACACTTGTAAACACAAGATGAGGTTTGACCCTACAAATTGTCGTCTTACAACAACTTGCTCGCCTGACTTATCTCCCTGTTTCTTTCATTTGCTCGATCTTTTCTGTCTTTTTTTCTTCTTTCTTCATTTGCTCGATCTTACTACTTCACATCGACTTTGATTTTTTTATGGAAGTGGCAGATCTGGGTAAATTTTTGTTGTAGCTCAGCTCCACTGTGGACCCAATAATATGTTTTTCTCTCTCTCTCTCTCTCTCTCTCTCTCTCTCTTTCTACGCTAACCCAGATAGCCTATTTTTTGTTGGTACTGTGTTTCTTCGTCTCTTGCTATTGTGGTGTTTGGAACTCTCCAAATACCACTCTGTTGAGCAGATCTGCTATCTATATCCATGCAAGTCTAAGATGAAGATTAACTCTACTGTGAACCCAATATGTTCTCTCTCTCTCTCTCTTTCTCTCACTCTTTCTCTCTCTGAAGCTGAAGCCTCTCTCTCTCCACGCTAACCTAGATTATGTTTGGAGAGATAGAGAGAAATTGTTTCTTAAATAAGAATCACTACCAAATGATCATGTGTTATGGCGTCATTACTTCTTAAATATTCAAGTTGAGAAAATTTTATGATCATCCATTTCTTCCCTTAAATTCTACAAAACATTCATAAATAGTATAAAAACTGATTGGGTCACACCTTGTCTTGCCCCTGGGCAGGTCTTGGAAAACATTCAACTTTGATGTAATTAATCAACAAAAAAAGTAGAAATCAAACTTCCACTAATTACAAGGGAAGACTATTTGTAGTA
The DNA here is from genome assembly GCA_963454935.2 of Ilex paraguariensis. NCBI lineage: Eukaryota > Viridiplantae > Streptophyta > Magnoliopsida > Aquifoliales > Aquifoliaceae > Ilex > Ilex paraguariensis. Next base: position 69,640 of record CAUOFW020001408.1, read on the forward strand.
AAAAAATAAACACCGGCTTTATTCATATGCTTAAGCACATCTATCTCATGTGTCTACTAACTAGACAACTAAAATGTTCTTCAAATCAAGATGTTAAGAATTTAATATTTGTTAGTATTTTGACAGGTTGAATTTTTAGGTTTGCAGTAATAGTTCAAACAAGAAATCTGAATCCATTAAAAATGGACCCTACAAAAAAATTAGATTTAAATTAAAGCAAAATATTTCAATTTGAGCCAATTTGGCCTATTAATTCAGTCAATAAAATTAAAAGGCCTAAATTTAAATTCATGGAAAATAAATTTCATTTTCTTATGATGTCCTTATATTTGGTTGAGACAAAGGGGAAGGCCGAAACAAGGAAAAAAATGAAATTGGGTGGGTATGCAAGTTAATGAGTGGGCATCATGGGGCGTCGGGACGATGAGTGTTGGCTTTTTGGGGGTGGGGTTGGGGGAGTTTGACAATGTAAATGGGGGCGGGTTTAAGCGAGTATTGGAGGGTTGCACAGTGGGGTGGAGGCTATGTTCAGATGGCATTTGTTGTGGGTTGATGGCGAAAAAACATGTAAAATACCACACATAAATGAATTGAACTTTGGCTCATTGAAAAAATTTAATATGGTTCAGATTAATTTGACTTTTTATTAAAAAAAACAACTAAGTTTTTTTTAAACAAACAACTTAGGTTTTTCTAGAAAGAAACAAATAACGACTAAGGCATGAGTTGTATCGATTTGTGTTATGTTTTTCTATTATCCTAATTAAAATAGCAGTGAATGACTAAATATGTTACAATTGAACCAATTTCAAGCATGTGGAAAATTGTACGTGTGTATAATTTTGTCATACTTTGTTGTAACAATTTATGAAATTTAGGTTAAAAAAATTTGCGAATGTTATTATGTTCCAAATATATGGGAATTTTTTATCAATTGTAAATATCATATCGTTGTGGCCTAAAATGTGTGTTATTTTTTTGTGTATAGTGTATCGGGATCGTCTCTGCAAGTGAGGTAATACAAGGAATTCACTTATATTATGTATTTAATTATGTTACCAGTTTATCACATATTTATTTGTCATTATCAATGAAATCTTAATTACGTGTAAAACAAACTAAAGCATGTATATCTCGAATTTACGTATATTTCTAAATTGTGAATTATCAGTTATGATAAATTTAACATATAACTCAAATTTATGACCTTTGCATTTGGATAACCTTAGTGATGAAGTCTGTATATTGTTTATCATTATGAATAGGACTATTTGGGAAATGGTAATTGTGTTTCACCTTTTGATTTGTATAATGGTCGCGATATGGGACATGAAAAATAATGTGCATAGGCATATGGTGTCACAACCATTGCATAGGATTCGCCTACAACGTGAACACTTACATCGTCTAATTGGTGAGAATGATAAAAATTGTATAAACCAACTGAGGATGGATAGACACACGTTTGAGGTATTATGCAATTTGGTGCATGATGTAGGAAGCTTAAATCCAACTAGGAATGTTAGTGTGGAGAGATGGTTGCTATATTCTTAAGTATTTTAGGTCATGATGACAAAAATAGACCGGTTAAGTTCAACTTTCTTCGATCAGGTGAAACGGTTAGTCGATATTTCAAAAATGTCTTGGCTGCGGTGTTGAGGTTGAGAAGGGTGTTGCAAAAGGCACCTGAGCTTATTCTAGAGAGCAATACTGACCCGAAATGGAAGTGGTTTGATTAACCATCAAAATTGCTATTTTATTATATTTAATGATTGATTAATTGCATATTATTTATGATTAAATGTGTTAAATTCTTTAATTTTCTAGTTTGATACTTTTTCTAGTTATTTGGTTACATTGTTTGGTTTATTTTACAGGTAAATTGATTGATTTAAAGTAATAATGGATAAGGCAAGTGAAGGAATCTCTAGAGGAAGAATCACAATTGATAAGGATTGAAGAGTCAAGATTGAAATAAGAAGATTCAGAGATATGACAACAGTTTAATCCTTATAAGAGTCAAAGTTGGAAGAAAACTCATTTAGAGTTGGATTAGGAAAATATCCTAGAAGATAAGAATTTAACACGTCTTCAGTATTTTGGTCATAACTTTTGATTCTGATATCCGATGTACTTGATTTTTGGGATTAAAAAAAGACTTCAAGGGCTACAAAAGTATATTTCACGAAATTTTTGTGATTCAACTTCTAAATATGCGAAATTCAATATCGAAGTTTGGACATATTTTGTACCTGTGCCCCCAAAGATTTTATGTACGGGATTTAACCTTACAAGACTTCTTTTTGGGAAAGGAATTCCTTCCAAGTCAACCTTATATCTTCTACCTATATTTAGAATTTATTTTTAGTATAAATAGGAGTTCTTGTTTAGAGATTATTATTATTTTTTTCATCTTTATTTTTATTTTAGTTCGTCATGTCTGGCTAAAAGGCTAAGCTAGGGCTAGGGGAGAATCTCTCAATGAAATACGGTAATGTTATTGATTATGAGTTGAATTATTTATGATATTTTGTTAATTTAACTTCTGATCTTATAGTAAAGTTTTTGCTCTGTAAAAATCCTTGAGTCATTGTGTCATGTACATCGATTGCTTGAATTTCTCGGTGAGTAAATAACTAGTTATTCCATGCTTGAAGTACTTGTCATTATTTCATAAAATAATATCATTGGATGATTATTCAGGTTCCTGAATAATCTTTTGATTATAACTTTTGGTTTTCTTACTTGATTTGTTATCCGAATCAACCGACATCTGATTCTTGTCTCAAATTAAGATTTGAGTCTTTAATCACTATTGTACGAAATTGAGAGAGAGTACCTGATGCTCTAGTATTTTTTTTATATTACTGTTTTAATTATTTAAATCAATTTTTTTTCGCTCAACAATTTCCTAAAAAAATCATTTATTTTTAAATTTATTTTAGTATTTGTGTGATTGTTTTCTTGTTACAATTCCTTGAGGGTTCGACCTCGGTCTTCTGAGAATTATATTACTTCGCTCAACCTGTGCTTGAGTTTACAATATTAAAGTTGAAGCAAGTTTTTGGCGCCGTTGCCGGGGAATTGTTTGAAGGAAAGGAACACACCGCCATCTATTGAGGTTTGCCAGATTTGAGATTCGTTACAAATCTAGTAATCTTTTCCCTTTTTTTTATTATTTTTTATTTATTTTTTTTATTTTTCCTTAGGTTAGATATTTCATAATTTTTATTTTTATATTTTATATTTGTTTTAATTTGGTGTGAAGATTTTCCTCGATAGAGGAACTGTGTATGCTTTGTGATGTGTATGGGCATCCTTTTGAGGTTTGTCCTTTAATTCCAACTGCTCGAAAATTTTTGAGGAATAAGTCAATTGTATTACTTAATTCTTCTCAACTTTACCCTGACTATTGTTTTGAAACTTTTTATTCTGATTTTGGTTGGGGGAATAAATATTATTAGTTACCTATATATGCCACATTACCACAAGACCCTCCCCAATATCCACCATACCATGACCCACAAGAAAAAAATTTGGAAGACATTCTTTGTGAATTTATGCAAAGCCAACTAGCATTCAATGCCCAAATAAGCAAGATATTGAAGAGATAAAAGACATGCTCAATATATTGATACAAAAACAAGATGTTAAAAATAGTCAATATAGTGAAAGTGATTCTTTTCGTGAACTACAAACTGATGATGAATCCATTAATACTCTTGATAGTGAAGAATTAAGTGACATTATTATTCCACAATAGGCTAATGAGCTCAAAGACCTTTCATTATCAACAAGTAGTAATGAGATTCACATATCTAATCTTGGTGAGGGTATGAAAGTTGATTTGTGTGTTGTAATTGATAAAGATCTATTTTCTATCTCATTGTTAAATTTACATAAAAATGTATATGTCTCTATTTTCTTGCATATTCAAGAGTGGATAATTCGATTAAAAAAGTTACTTCGACATCACATTTTTAAGCCACTAAAATTAAATGGTGGTATATTCAAATATGACTTTAAACTGGATTGAACGTGAGCTTTTATTTTTATTTGTACATTGTAGTTAGATTTTATTTTATTTTGTTTAATTTTAATTTATTTTCTATTTGTTTCAATTTATAGTTTTCCTTTTTTGTTAAGTCTTTTATTTTTAGGTTTTAAAGTTGTTGCGGTACCAAGTATTCCTATCCCTTTGATCTTTATTCATTATTTTTAATGACCATTAAGGTACTTATTTTTACATTGAGGACAATGTTGAATTTAGGTTGGGGTTGTGGATGTATTTTGTGTTGTGACAACTTCATTATTTAAATTTTAGTCTTAAAATTTTTTTTTAAAAAATGTTGGTTATTAAATATCTAAATAACATTTTTATGCATAATTTGACACCACAATATAGAAATAATTTATTTAGCTTTAAATTTGCAACTGTTTAAGCATCATGTAGAACTTTTTCTATATTTTTGTATCTCATATCATGTTCTTATAAAAATTCATAATTTGTACACTTTAGACTTTACCAAGTTGAAAATGTATTAGGTATTTTACCTTGAGAACTTGAAACATATAGTGGAGATGCATAAAAATCTTGGTGAATTTTGATTTAATCTTTTTTGGAGAGTTATTTACATTTACTCGGTAAAGAATATTTTTATTTAGTTAATCTTCTTCAATAGTCTCATTATTTTTGTTTTGGTAAACACCAATATTATGAATGACTGCTTGACTTTAAATTATTTGCATGGAAAGTGTGTTATCAAAAACTCTTGAGATATGATTTTAGACCATCTTTGTTATTATTTGAGCCTAAGCCTTATTCTTTGAATATTATTATCCCTAGAAGCCATGATTGAGCCTATGAAGTAAAATTTTATTTCTTATACCAAACATATAATAACCAAGTCAATGAAAGAAAAATAATATCCTTTACCCTTGGTTATCCCGAGATTGAGCTTTTTATTGTTTATATAATTTGAGAAATGTTGGTTGAGAAAAGATGAAAAAAATTGCAAATTTATGAATAGTTGCATTAGATGTTTTGCTACAAAGAAGTATTTGAATTAGATGTCTTACTGAAAAAAAAGTTGAAAAGAAAAAGAAAGACAATATGTCTAGATGTGAAAAGGCAAATTAAAAAAAAGAGAGAAAAAAATAGCAAGCATGATTTTGAAAAAATATGAGCAAGTGTTGTAAATTGTGCTTCTAAAGAGTGAAGAGTGAAAGGTTATGGAAAGAAGTTTGGTTGTGTAATGTATATGTTCTCTCGGGATAGCTTTTTAAATTCCTGAATATCCTTCATTTCAAAACCCTAATCCCAAGGCCCCATTACAACCTTAAATAAAGTCCTATCTGATCTCAAGAGTGTATTGGTGAATGCATGACTTGTGTGAATAAAGAAAAGAATGGTGATTATTTGTTTATTGTGTGTTGATTTCCTTTCATGAGACTATGTCAACTCCTTTTCTTTTGGATTAAGTTTTTTTTAATGGAACATGTGAGCATTATTTTATTTTGATTTAAATATCTTCTTCTCACATGTGATATTTGAGGGAATAGTCACTATAATCTGAGAGAATTTTTATGAATGAATTATCTAGTAAGATTTGGCATTGAAACGAATAGTTGATAGTTGTAGAGGTGATTACCGAACAAATTGCTAACTTGATATAATTAATTCACACTACACACGATTTTATATGGGAACATGATAAGTGCATACATTTATATAGCGTGTAAGTTCTATATTTTGTTTTGCATGTACTTATAAAAAGACTTGTAGTTCAGAATTTTTATATTGTGGTAGCAATTTGTGTTATAAAATTATTATTCAGATATTTAATCATAGGGTGATGTTTGTGGGTATCATCTCTGGAAACTCTCACGAGATTATACTCGTCCACTAGGAAAAACCTAGGGGTTTAAAGACTTGTTGCATATGCTAAATGCAATCGTGAGTCCTACGAAAGTGAATTTGTGTTTTATTTTATTAGGATATTTTTTTAAGGTAAATATTGTGTCACTATATTTACCTCTTGTTCAATTTTCCATTTTTATTTCGTTTCTAAGGTGGTACAATCCTAATTAATTTTTTTTTCGATGTTGTAGAATTGTGTGGGTGTCTTAGATGACACTTATGTTCCAACCCGAGTACCTCTTGTCAATCAAGCTAGGTATAGAACACGTAAATGAGGAATAACAACAAATATGTTGGGTGTTTGTGACACAGACATGAAAATAATTTACGTGCTTCCCAACTGGGAGGGGTCCGCTACCGATTCTAGAATACCACATGATGTCGTGACTAAACCTAACGACTTAAAGGTCACACGTGGTAAGTAAAGTCATAAAATGTATCATTAAGTATAAAATTGTAATTTTATACACAAAGCATTAGACTAATCAACATATTTCATACAACACAGGAACCTATTACCTCGTTGATGTTGGGTACACTAACGGGGAGAGATTTTAGCACCAGTCAAGAGTCAAAGATATCATATACAAGAGTTTGGGGCGGGTGCGACAGCTCCCTGTAATCCGGAAGAATTGTTCAATCTCTGGCATTCAGCCGCAAGGACATGCATTGAAAGATGTTTTACCTTATTGAAAAATAGATGGGTGATACTTAGGGCACCGTGCTACTATCCGGTTTGCATGCATAATCGCATTATAGTTGCATGTTGTTTGTTGCATAACTTAATTAGAAATAAAATAAGTGTGGACCCAATATAGGAAGAGTTGTCTGAGGTCATTCACATTAAGGGTGATGCTGACAATGATGTCATAGACACTGTGGAGACATCTGTTGAATGTTCATTGTTTCGAAATTAGTTAGCGTTGAAAATGTACAATGAGTGGAGAATGTCTTGAGGACAACCTACTATTTAAGTGTTTATAATTTTGTGATTCTGCATATACCGTGGGATATTGGTTTGATTGTAGTATGATAAGTTTTCCTTGATTTAAACTTAGATTACTTTCCATGTCTTAATAGTTTATACGATGATAGTTTGTTTGTAACTACACAACATTGCTCAAATTATTATGCTTAACATTACGTTTGTGCGGCATAGTATGTCTGAGCCAAGTGAAAGTACCCAGATAGAGAATGGTATAACAAGGATATGGACACATGCTGAAGAAATTCAGCTCATTGCGTCCCTTAAGAACCTTTGTGTTAATGGTTGGAAGTGCCAAAATGACACTTTCAAACCAGGCACCTTCAAGCATTGGAACATAGTTTGAGAACTACAATTCCTGGGTGTGAATTGCGGGCTTCCCCACACATTGAGTCTAAGATGAAGATTTGGAAAAAAAAACTATAACTCGTTGTTCTCCATGATGACCACTTCCGGATTTGGTTTTAATTCAACCGAGAATAAGATTGTTGATGGTGATGACATCTAGAAAGACTACTTGAAAGTGAAGTAATACATATAATTTATTGTATTTGGAAAACAAATTATATTTGTCTTGGAATTTATAGCCTAAATGTGTACTTGTGTAGAAGGATAGAATCGCTAAGGATATGCGTGAGAAGTCATGACCTTACTTCAATGATTGGAGAGTGATCTTTGGTAAGGACTGTGCCACTGGAGAGTATGCGGTGGATTTGGAAGACATGGTCGGTGATGCTGAAGTGGAAGCTTCTATGTGTGAAACCGATGACATGGATGAACAGGATCATTTTGGTGACGATGTCCCTGCATCACATAGCGCAACAAATTTGATTGGACAAACTGTTGGTGTTGAACCTAGTGTTGGAACTCCAACAACAAGTAAGAGAAAAAAAAAAGCAAAGATGAGTGGTACTCTGTCCGAGTCGTTTGCTAAGAGTTTGGCGAACATCTCGAAGGTGTTTAGTGAGTACGTGCATGATTGTCGAAATCAACTAGACATGATAGCACATCTTGTTGGGCATAATCATGAAGTTGTTGATGCACGTAGGAAAGTGAATGTCGAACTAGAGAAGATTAATGGTCTGTCCATGGTGGATCGACATGCTGCCCTTAAGATTATTTGTTCTAACCTTATAAATATTGATATCTTCTTTAGCTTGCCTGAGTATGAACGTCCTACTTGGGTTGAAGGACTTCTGTGGAACACACCTTGTACTTGATCGGGATGGCGGTCTATCAGATGATGGACCACTAAGAACATTCTCTTTCTTTTTTGTTGAACTTGTTGTTTATTGTATAATTGTGTTCATATGGACACATATATGTAACAGATCCCTATTTTAGTTGTGCTAATGTGTATGCAAATTCACCACTTCCCATGCTTGGTTGTGTTTTAATTGGTCATTTATATGATATCATGCATAGACTATTTTTCAATTTTGGTCATTAATAAGCAATGTTATGGTCAGGAGCAATGCACAGGTGCGAACGATGGTATGTCGTATTTGTAGGCCGATAGGTTGGAATTTACCATTCATCGCCAGAGTGTCAAGTACATGTGCATAGGTGTGCTTTACAAGTCATATGATTCCTATAATGAGGTTGAGACTGTGTTACACATTCACCTTGAGAGGATGGGAGCGGAAATAGTTGGTGCATATGGTGATGATGTTGCAGTGGAGGAGAATGCAATGTTAGACAATATTAATGAACAAGTTGCAATGAAAGATGTGGTACCACCACCTATCATTGTGCAAAGATGTGTTATCAGCGAGATATTATGTGGTACATGATAAGTATCATGTTGTTGCTTTTGGGTGTAATACTCACCCATGTTGTGTACTACTTCTTAGGTAGAGTTGGATGAGTGTTGGCTTTTTTGTAAGGTCATACTTAGGTTATCTGTGCACTTGTTCCATTTCTAATTACTTATTGGAATTGTGAAAACAGAAAAGTATGTTGGTATGTAAAGGCTTTGTAATGTGAAATTATTGCTTATCCATCTGTGTATAATCAAATCACATGTTTGTTTTATTTTACCATCTTCAGCACTACGTACTTGTATATTTATGTTTGTGATTGATGCATCTAATGTGAAGTTGCTATTGTGTTACTTAGGGATGAAGATACCAAGTGTAAGTGCTGATAAAACTAAAGTCATGATTGACACTTTAATTGAGTACAAACATCGGAACCTTTTACCTCTGTGCGGTAGATATGACAAGAAAATGTTGAATCGCATGTTAGATGTCCTACATAGGCGTCTGTCAGGCTTTAGCCTCTTGTTGAGCAAGGTTTTACGCATAATCTTTTATGGGAGCGACAATATTTCACAATTTCTGAGATGTTAGAGACGGGCAAATTTTCCTGGGACAATCGCACTAAATGTATCATAAAAGGAAAGGTGGAGGGATCGAATGAATTTTTGGAAGTAAGTGTACTTCATTAATTTCTATGAAAAATACATATTTTTTTTTGGTTCCTTTTAAGTAATAATTTGTCGTTGATTACATAATATAGGAAATACAATTTGTTGTGGATTACTGTCTAGACCCATGTCCTAACTATCAATATTTTAAAATCATTTTAAAAAATGATGTTCCAACATCAAGCGCACAATCTTCTAATAATGTAGGATCGTTTCCATCGGTGAATTCCACCCCAACCATCGATAATGCTTCAACTTTATTATTATAAACCCAAGCACAGGTTGAGTAAAATAATATAATTCTTGGAAGACCGAGGTCGAACCCTCAAGGAATTGTAACAAGAAAACAATCACACAAATATTAAAACAAATTTAAAAATAAACGATTTGTTTAGGAAATTGTTGAGTGGAAAAAAATTGATTTAAATAATTAAAACAGTAATATAAAAAATACTAGAGCATCAGGTACTCCCTATCAATTCCATACAATAATGATTAAAGACTCAAATCTTAACTTGAGATAAGAATTAGATGTCGGTTGATTCGAGTAACAAATCAAGTAAGAAAACCAAAAGTTATAATCAAAAGATTATTCAAGAACCTGAATAATCATTCAATTATATTATTTTATGAAATAATGATAATTACCTTAAGCATGAAATAACCAGTTATTTACTCGCAGAAAAATTCAAGTAATCGATATACATGACACAACGACTCAAAGATTTTTACAGAGCAAAAACTTTACTATAAAATTAGAAGTTAAATTAACAAAATATCATAAATTATTAAACTCAGAATCAATAACATTACCGTACTTCATTGAGAGATTCTCCTCTAGCCCTAGCTTAGCCTTCTAGCCAGACATAACGAACTAAAATAGAAATAAAAGATGAGAAAAAGAATAATTCTAATCTCTAAATGAGAATCCCTATTTATACTAAAAATAAATTCTAAGTACAGGTTGAAAGGAATTCTTTTCCAAAAAAGAAGTCTTGTAAGGTTAAATCCTGTGTATAAAATCTTTGGGACGCGGATACAAAATTTGTCCAAACTTTGAGCTTAAATTTCGCATATTTAGAGGCTGAATCATGAAAAGCTCGTGAAAAACACTTGTGTAGCCCTTAAAGTCTTCTTTTCAACCCCTAAAAATTAAGTAAATTGGATATCAGAGTCAAAAGTTATAACTAAAATACTGAATATGTGTCAAATCCTTATCTTCTAGGATACTTTCCTAATCCAACTCTAAATGAGTTTTCTTCCAACTTTGACTGTTATAAGGATTAAATTGTTGTCATATCTTCAAGTCTTCCTATTTCAATCTTGACTCTTCAATTCTTATCAATTGTGATTCTTACTCTAGTGATTGATTCACTTGCATTATTCATTATTACTTTAAATCAACCAATTTACCTGTAAAATAAATCAAACAACTAGAAAAAATATCAAACTAAAAAATCAAGGAATTTAACACATTTAATCACAAATAATATGCAATTAACCAATCATTAAATATAATAAAATAGCAATTTTGATGGTTAATCACACCTCCCAACCTAAATATTACTAGTCCTTAGTAATACATGTATTCTAAAAACTAAAAACTAATAAAATAAAATAAACTAATAAAATAAAACACAAATCCACTTTTGTAGGTCTCACGATTGCATTTAGCATATGTAACAAGCCTTTAAACCCCCAGGTTTTTCCTAGTGAACGAGTATAGTTTCATGAGAGTTTTTAGAGATGATACCCACAAACATCACCCTGTGATCAAATATCTGAATAATAATTTTATAACATAAATTGCTATCACAATATAAAAATTTTGAGTGGTAAGCCTCTTTAATAAGCACATGCGAAGCAAAATATAGAATTCTACACGCTATATAAATGTATGCATTTATTATGTTTCCATATAAAATCGTGTATAGTGTGAATTAACTATACCAAGTTAGCAATTTGTCCGGTAATCACCTCTACAACCATCAACTATTCGTCTTAATGTCAAATCTCACTAGATATTTCATTCGTAAAAAATTCTCTCAGATTATAGTGACTATTATCTCAAATATCACATGTGAGAAGAAAATATTTCAATCAAAACAAAATAAATCTCATATGTTCCATTAAAAAAAAACTTAATCTAAAAGAAAAGGATTTGACATAGTTTCATGAAAGGAAATCAACACACAATATATAAACAATCACCTTTCTCTTCCTTATTCACATGAATCTTGCATCTACCAATACACTCTTGAGATTAGATAGGTCTTTGTTTAAGGTTGTACTGGAGCCTTTGGATTAGGGTTTTGAAACGAAGGATATTCAAGAATTTAAAGAGCTATCCCGAGAGAACATTTACATTATACAACCACTCTTCTTTCCATAACCTTTCACTCTTCACCCTTTAGAAGCACAATTTACAACACTTGCTCATATTTTTTCAACTCATGCTTGCTATTTTTCTCTTTATTTTTTTTTTTACAACTAGACATATTGTCTTTCTTTTTCGTTTCAACTTTTTTTTAGCAAGACATCTAATTCAAATACTTCTTTTTAGCAAAACATCTAATGCAAGTATTCATAAGTATGCAATTTTTTTTCATCTTTTCTCAACCAACATCTCCCAAATTACATAAACAATAAAAAACTCAATCTCAGGATAACCAAGGATAAATGATATTATTTTTTCTTTCATTGAACTGGTTATTATATGTTAGGTATAAAAAATAAAATTTTGCTTTAAAGGCTCAATCGCGGCTTCTAGGGATAATAATATTCAAAAAATAAGACTCAGGCTCAAATAATATCAAAGATGACCTAAATCATATCTCAAGAATTTTTGATTACACACTTCCTATGCAAATAATTTAAAGTCAAGTAATCATTCATAATATTGGTGTTGACCAAAACAAAAATAATGAGACTATTAAAAGAGATTAGCTAAATAAAAATATTCTTTACTGAGTAAATGTAAATAACCCTCCAAAAAAGATTAGATCAAAACTCACAAGGGTTTTTGTGCATCTCCACTATATGTTTCAAGTTCTTAAGGTAAACTACCTAATAAATTTTTAACTTGGTAAAGTCTAAAGTGTACAAATTGTGAGTTTTTTTATAAGAACATGATATAAGATAAAAAAAAATATAGAATAAAGTTCTGCGTGATGCTTAAACAGTTGCAAATTTAAAGCTAATAAATTATTTATATATTGTGGTGTCAAATTATGCATAAAAATGTTATTTAGATATTTAATAACCAAATTTTTTTTATTTTTAATTTTTTTAGCAAAGTAAATAAACTAAAAAAAATTATAAACTAGGAATTTTCACAACACAAAACATACCCATACCCTCTAACCTAAATCCAACATTGTCCTCAATGTAAAAATAAATACCTTAATGTTCAATAAAAATAATGAAGAAAGATCAAAGGGATAGGAATACCTGGTGCCGCAACAACTCTAAAACCTAAAAATAAAAACTCAATAAACAAAGAAAACTATAAATTGAAACAGAAAGGAAACCAAAAAAAATAAATAAAATAAAATCTAACTACTATGTATAAATAAAAATAAAAGCTCACACTCAATCCGACTTAAAGTCATATTTGAATGTGCGACCATTCTAATCTTTCTTTAAGTCAAGCTTGGGAGCTTTATCACTAGATAGAACTGGTGGATTGGTTTTTTGGTGGAAGCTCCTCAAATTTCTATCTCTCTCTCATTTCAAGTACCTATGAAGAATTTAACAAATCAGTGAGAACATAAATTTCAGAATTATTCGCATCTATCTCTAACAAAGAAGATTGTTCCAACAAGCATGCCTCAAGTGGATCAAATAAAGAAGAATCATATACTCTACTTGGAATAAGAGACTCAATCATATTAATCTCATGCACATCCTCATCAACATCCCTTGGTTGTTTGCACACATTAAAAATATTAAGCTCTAATGTAATATTCCCGAAAATTAACTTCATCACACCATTCCTACAATTAATTAGGGCATTTGAAGTAGCTAGAAATGGTCTGCATAATATAACAGGAATTTGAGCATTAGAACTTAACACAGGTTGAGTATCCAAAATTATAAAATCTACAGGAAAGTAAAAATTATCAACCTATACTAAAAAATCTTCAATCATACCCCTTGGTATTTTTACTGATCGATCAGCCAACTGAAGTGTAACCGAAGTGGGCTTTAACTCCCCTAACCCTAATTGTTCATTTACTAAATAAGGGCCTAGTTCACATTAGCTCCCAAATCTAATAAAGTCTGTTCAATTTTGTGGTTACCTATAATACAAGAAATGGTGGGACAACTTGGGTCTTTATATTTTGGTGGAGTCCTATGTTGTATGATGAAAGATACCTGCTCAGTAAAAAATACATTCTTTTGCACATTTAATTTTTTTTTAACAGTACACAAATCTTTCAAAAAGTTTGCATAAGATAGTATTTGTTTAATGGCATCCAACAAGGGGATATTAATTTCACCTGCTTAAAAATTTATAAAACATCATTGTGCGTGTTTGGCTTGATAGAAGCAAGTAATCTCTGTGGGAATGATATAGGTATAACATACTTTTCAAGCTTATTGATTTCAGATTGGTCAAGTCTATCACCACTCTCAATAGGTTTTGAAATTTTATCAGATTCTTGAAATTTAGTAGGAATAGTTTTGTCAATTAGTTTCCCACTACGAAATGTAGTGATAGATTTTACCTACTCATGAATAGTGTCTGATGTGCCCATTTCATTCACATTGAATTGACCTTGCGGATTTGGTTGGGTTTAGGGTTGGGCTGGAAACTTACCCTTTTCCTGATGACATGAGACAGTGGTCAATTTGGTGAGTGTGCTCCTGATATCATTTATAGCCTATGTGGTCTGATTGAGTGTACTCTTGATATCATCAATAGCCTGTGAAGTTTGTCTGTTATAATTTTTCTACTGATTGTTAAAGTTTGTCTGATGATTGTTAAAGTTTGTCTAACTTTGCATGAATTGTGACAACACTTCCTCAATATCCCTCTTTGGGGGTGGAACATAGGGTACAAAATTATAGGAATTTTGTTGAGATAATTGTGATGCATGATTCTCACCCCTCCAACTAAAATTTGGATAATTTTTCCACCCAGGGTTGTATGTATTTGAATAAGGATTATTATAAGGTTTTGAGAAAGTATTTGTCGCATTTGCTTGATCATGCAAAACTTCTTTTAAAATAGGTCATGTTGGACACTCCTTCATAGGGTGTCCAGGGATCTCACAAAAACTACAAACCTCCTCAACGGGGATTGTGTCAACCTCATTAACCCTTTTGTATTCCATAGAATCTACCCTCCTAGCTAAGGTAGCAATTCTAGCCCCTAGCTCATCCTCTTCCTTCAATTGGTTTACCCTCACTTGATGATGATGATTGTGTAGTCTTACCTTTAGTAGGTTCTTGAGATGTCGTATCCTAAGATTGTGCATTCTCGGGTAACTGGTCTAAAAAATCTAAGGCCTTGTCAGGTTCCTTATTCATAAAATCACCATTACACATCATTTCTACAAACATATGCATTTGTGAACTCAATCATTCATAAAAGAAACTTATCACACGCCAGCTTTCATAACCACGATGTGGACAAGATGCAAGGAGGTCTTTAGATCTATCCTAACTATGATAAAAATTTTCAGACTCTTTTTGAGAAAAATTCATGATTTATCTTTTGATAGAGTTTGTGCGATGCGAGGGAAAAAATTTTTTTAGAAATTATTTTTGCATCTTACGCCATGTACTTATGGTCCTAGATTTAAGTGAATGTAACTAAGTCCTAGCCCTTTCTTTTAATGAAAAAGGAAACAACTTTAACCTGATTGTATCCAATAAAACATTCTGATCATGGAACGTAGCACATACTTCCTCAAATTCTCTAATATGTAAATAGGATTTTCTGACTCTAAGCTAAGAAATTTTGGGAGTAATGGAATCATGCCAGTTTAAAGACAAAATTTGTGGCATTTAATGGAAAAACAATGCATGATGGTGCAGTGTGACATGCAGGTTGTAGATAATCACGTAAAGTCCTACGATGATTAGCATTTAAATTGTCCACATCGTTCTCATCATGATTACTTACTCTATCAATATGATTCTCATGTTCAGGAAGATTATTTTGTCTATTCATATAAGGATCAACAGTCA
The DNA here is from genome assembly GCA_963454935.2 of Ilex paraguariensis. Classification (NCBI taxonomy): domain Eukaryota; kingdom Viridiplantae; phylum Streptophyta; class Magnoliopsida; order Aquifoliales; family Aquifoliaceae; genus Ilex; species Ilex paraguariensis. The sequence goes on from CAUOFW020001408.1 coordinate 85,171, forward strand.
TTGTATGCAAAGAATGATTTAAATCGAATGAACCAAATAGATTTCCAAACAGAATATCAAAATCTTCTCTTATCAAACGACCACTTAAATCACAATGCCAATAGCACATAAAACAAACAAATAAATAAAACAAAAAACTAAATAAAAAAAGAAAATAAATTGCAATAAAATGAATAAAATAAATAAAAATTAGAACAAAGTTACCGAATTTACGAAGAATCGCAAATACTGAAAGCCTCAAAAGATGTGATGGCTCCTTGTCTTTTAATTCCCTGGCAACGGCGCCAAAAACTTGCTTCAACTTTAATATTGTAAACTCAAGCGCAAGTTGAGCGAAATAATATAATTTTCGAAAAGCCGAGGTCGAACCCTCAAGGAATTGTAACAAGAAAACAATCACACAAATACTAAAACAAATTTAAAAATAAATGATTTGTCTAGGAAATTGTTGAGTGGAAAAAAATTGATTTAAATAATTAAAACAGTAATATAAAAAATACTAGAGCATCAGGTACTCCCTCTCAATTCCATACAATAATGATTAAAGACTCAAATCTTAACTTGAGACAAGAATCAGATGTCGGTTGATTCGAGTAACAAATCAAGTAAGAAAACCAAAAGTTATAATCAAAAGATTATTCAGGAACCTGAATAATCATCAAATTATATTATCTTATGAAATAATGATAATTACCACAAGCCTGGAATAACCATTTATTTACACGCAGGAAAATTTAAGCAATCGATGTACATGGCACAACAACTCAAGAATTTTTACAAAACAAAAACTTTGCTATAAGATCAGAAGTTAAATTAACAAAATATCATAAATTATTAAACTCAGAATCAATAACATTACCGTACTTCATTGAGAGGTTCTCCCCTACCCCTAACTTAGTCTTCGAGCCAGACATGACGAACTAAAATAAAAATAAAAAGATGAAAAAAAGAATAATTCTAATCTCTAAATGAGAACCCCTATTTATACAAAAAAAAAATCCTAAGTACATGTTGAAAGGAATTCTTTTCCAAAAAAAAAGTCTTGTAAGGTTAAATCCTGTGTATAAAATCTTTGAGACGCAGGTACAAAATCTATCCAGACTTTGAGATTGAATTTCGCATAGTTAGAGGCTGAATCACGAAAATTTCGTGAAAAACACTTTTGTAACCCTTGAAGTCTTCTTTTCAACGGGTACAAAATCTGTCCAGACTTCAAGCTTGAATTTCACCTATTTAGAGGCTGAATCACGAAAAATTCTTGAAAAACACTTTTGTAACCCTTGAAGTCTTCTTTTCAACCCCAAAAAATCAAGTAAATTAGATATCAGAGTCAAAAGTTATGACCAAAATACTGAAGATGTGTCAAATCCTTATCTTCTAAGATACTTTCCTAATCCAACTCTAAATGAGTTTTCTTCCAACTTTGACTCTTATAAGGATTAAATTGCTGTCATATCTTCAAGTCTTTCTATTTTAATCTTGAATCTTCAATCCTTATCAATTGTGATTCTTACTCTAGTGATTGATTCACTTGCATTATCCATTATTACTTCAAATCAACTAATTTACCTGCAAAATAAACCAAACAATTAGAAAAAGTATCAAACTAAAAAATCAAGGAATTTAACACATTTAATCACAAATAATATGCAATTAACCAATCATTAAATATAATAAAATAGCAATTTTGATGCTTAATCAAATAACTTAATCATTGATGACTAATTTCTTCTAGTAACCCCTACATCGATATGGAATTTATTGCTACGATCCACAAGTCATTTTGGTATATATGTAACTACGCTTGTGGAACTACGGGATGTTTAAAGGTTACTTTGTGTTGACTATATGTTGTTTGATTGTCTTGTGAAGGCATGTATATGTTTTTCTATCACATTAACAACATTAACCATATTGCCTTATTTTGTGGTGGAGGGTCTCCAAAAAGGCAAAGTGTATGTCTTATTTTGTTATGGAGGGTCTCCAAATAGAAAATTTATACCTTGTGTATGAACGACGGTCAAATAGGGACCTTTTGTTATCATTGTCTATTTTTTAAGTACAAGCATAATTTTCGGATTACAATTATGCATTTGTGTTGTACATTTTTTTTTGCATGATGCGTATGATTTTTGTGATTAATTGTGTATTGTACAAATTAAATTAAATAAATTATAAACATATTTTTTGCAATATGTTGTAAAAATACGTAATTTATTAAATCATATTTCTTTTCTCTAAATAAGACAATATTATTGGGTTGGACTTTTTTCATTCCATTCCAAACTTGGTATAAGATTGGATTACATTTATTTACACAAGGGTGCAATGGTTACTTTAGTATCTTTTATCTTTACATGTGAATGGGGCTCACAAACCAAATGATTTCTATTCAAATATGGGATAAGATTTAATACATTATATTATGAATCCTCCAAATCGGACCATTTTGCATTGGGTTGGATTGGATTCAGATTCAAATCCAACCCAACCCAATCTTCCCATGGTGATCCAAACACCACCTTGGTGATTACTTGGGGTTAAAAATGGCAGGAAAAAAATAATAGTTGGGCTCTTTGTTTCTAACCCGACGCAATGAAGTCTATCTTTAAGGTGTACTAAATTTTTTTTTCCATATCGTACTTGATCAGAGTCTCGTAAGTGGAGTCACGTAAAAGGTAACGTTAGACTGACAAAAATATAGGGACTAAATGATGTTGTATTTATCATAACGGTGATCACAAATTTCACCCTAAAAAATTGTTCGAATTTCAATTTTCATCCTCATGATCAAAAATCTTAATTTACACTTTCAATGATATAACTCTGTATCAATGCGCACATAAAACTATTAGCCATCTAAAACTACATGAATACCCTCTCATACTTGACACTTAATCACTTAGACCTCTCATATTTGAAATATTACGAGGATCCAGGTGTAATCAGTCAGAAACCTTTCTAGACATTTGATTAAGCCATCCACGTAGCCAAGGAATGAATGAGCCCATAGGATTGCTTGAGATCTGATATCGTCATTGAACATAGTTTGGTGAATCCAGTCAAATTTATATTAGGTTGTAGATACTTGAGAGTAATAAAATAGGTGAAGAAATTGATATAGAAGATTAAGTTGTGGAAGTTGTAGTAGACGAACTGCTACTACCAAGAGAAGGTGAAGATGCCATTTGTGAACCAGTGAGGTTTCACGGAAATAGCATTGATACCATGATAGAATGAAGAAGATGAAACATAAAAATGAACAAAAGAATGCTAGAACTTCTCATCTTTTCCATTTCATCTAATGATAGTTATACATCTCAATTATACACAGAGTACGCAATATAACATACTGTAACTAATCTACTAACATCGTACAGGTGGGTCCACCAGCCTCACTTCCAAGGAAAAAGTATAAATGACTTAACAAATATCACAAGTAAGACCTACTACAATAAATATATGACAGATAATAAGTGTTTTGGCAGGTTAGTCCATGCCTATTTTCCTGCATTGACGGTTGCACAGTACACGATAGTAAGTGACTTTCTAATTTTCTCTATATATATATATGAGTGAAGACCCAAAGAAGAGGTGGCCTCAAGTATAAGCACCTTGGCTCCATACTTCACACACACACACCAACATTATTTTCCTTGTTTATACACTCGTCTGCTCTAGTTATTGATCGCGATACTGACTTAGGAATTGGAGGGGCCTCCCTTGGCTCAACGCCGGGGGTCTCTCTAACCTTTTTCTGCCTTGCAGCTCATGAATGGGGTGATATTCGAAGATTGGGAGTGCACCTTCAACTTTTTCAGTGATTGTGCGGATTTTAGTCAGAACAATTTGGCGTGGTCTGTGGGAAACGAAGCAAGTGTGTCCCCAAAATCCTCGTATTTCTCTTCTTGTACTTGATTGGTAGAGTTTTCTTCACCACGTTCTTAATTTGTTCGGCATTCGGCCTTTCTTTCGAACCCATAAGAAGATAAACACTCCAACATGCTTACAAGGGTCCACCATGGAAGCTTCAACGTGGATCTACTGATTATAAGCCACATTCATAAAGTTTGATTGTATTTTATGGTGTTCGTTCGTCCTTTAGTATGGGATATTGAACTCGGTCATCTCTACCTTCTTCCATGACATAGAAAATGATGTTTTCTCCTAATAAAGTACTGCTATTTGGCCTCTCTCCTCTTGGGGCCTCTGCCTTTATGCCTTTTTTTTCTGTTGCAAAAACACTCAATGTGGACAATGTTTTAAGTCTTGCCGGTGGCTGAGACTTGTCTCCGACTTAGGTTCCGAGTTAGCAATGCTCAAATATTCACAAGGAGTTGCTCGGTCTATTAGAGAAAGGATGATCAGGATACCCCATTCATGGAGCTCGGTGTATCCCTGCTATTGTTTTTGTATGCAAATGGAACTCAAAATATCTCGCTATTTTATGTCTCCACATAAGGAACTTGACGAGCGCAAAGATAAGTGCTCTCCTCTCACATTTCAACCAGGATCGAATTATACTTTGTCCGTCACCATATAATGCAAATAAGTACACTCTACTAGTTCAAAAAGAAATGCCCGGAGAAGTCATGATAATGAGTTCAAGTAATGCAGGTGATTGTTATAGCTGCCCATGGATGAAAGCTTGAACACTATCACAAAGCATGTGGACCATCTGCTCAGTCTTTTTTTCTTTCCTTTGGCTTTTGAATTGAGCCGAGTGGTGTCTCTCTCTCTCCCCCACTACCGCCAACACGAGTTAAGTGCAAACCCAGAAACAAGGACCTTGTTCGGTCTCTCTCTATTTTGCGTGACATTTGTGTACTATGATTTTTCTTTCGTTTTAACTTATTGCATACGGAACAATTAACATCCTCTTTAAATGCAAATATATGACCCAAAGTAAAAAGCAAGTCCTAGGTCATTTCTATTTGTGAGATCCACGTGTTAAGATTGACTGGACAAGTTTGAATATCAACAAGGACTTGTATGACTGCCATGTTTTGCTCTTGGGAACAGCTACACCATGTGTACTAATGCATGTAAACACAAGCACTAAGATATTTGAAGATGTGCAACCTAAAGATGGTCGACAAATACAAAGCAGATCATAGAGTGGCATTCGGTCCCGCCATCACCTGAATTTTAGCGTACCTTAGTGCTATTGAGAAAGACCAGCTACTCCCAGGAATCCTTGGAATGGTCTAGATATGAGGCCAGGAACTTTGATGCACTGAACGATGTTAAGTGATCTGGACATGAATCGGAGCCCATTACAAGAGACTTGAAATTCGAAATTCATTTCTTCGGCATTTGGACAGAAACAAATCAGGGCCAATCACATGATTGGTCTATCTTTAGTCGGGCTCTCCGATATAAGAAGTCTCCCAAAATATGGTGTCTGCTCCACATCCCTGTGGAAAAAAAAGTGCTCGGCGTCACTTTGATGGTGGTCGGAGCTGTCGTAACAATAACACAGCAGCCTTGTGAATGGTCCACGCATCCATCAGAAGCTAATTAGAGATCAGTATAGCCCAGTCTAAACCTGTCTAAGAGCCCAGCTTGTAGCATTTGACTTCTCGGCATCATCAAGACATCACGGCCTCAAAAAGTCCCTTATTTTGGCGTAACACCGGGGTGCTCCTCACAGCAGGGGGCATGTCTTGAAGCCACATATTCTAGGAACAAGGGCCTCTTGGGTAGTCGGCCTCAACTATAGTTTTTGGCATTCTCTAAACCCAGAATATTTTGGATAAACAGCCCAAGTAGAGGTCTGCACAGCCTTTGGACAAAAAACCTTGCTCGGTCTCCTCTCTGGAATGTCCCTCTGCAACTAGCAACACTCTCATTTCGATCTTGCGGAAAAATGGAGTTCTCTGGATAATCACTGATGAGACTTTTCTGAGATACTCCATGATGAAGACACGTGTCCTCGGTATTACCAAGACACTGTTGATAAGATCAAGCACCAAGGTCCTCGCCCCCGAGGTACTCGTCATATAGGATCATGCATTCAGTATGTTTTACAACAGACACGTGTCCTCGGTCTGATATGTACCTCGATCGGCATACATCCCTCAGTCCCCGAGATGAGCCTTTCCTCGGTGCCAAGAGGTACCCCGTCCTGGACGCTTCCTCTACTCTAGGATAAGCTATTGACGTACAGGTCATTAGCCTAGGCTAGTCTAGGCTATTCATCATGACCTCGTCTTACACAATTAGTGTCAGTACGTACTGAAATGCAGGGGTCACAGCCATTAAGAGATGGACGCGTGGCAAATGATATCACATCGAAACAGAGAAAACGCATGCCGTTGCTGACACGCGACTTGGGAAAGCAAACAATTAATTGCACCATTCCCTTGATGAGACCGCATTCAATGCGGTAAGGCTCAGAAATGAAAGACAATAAATGCTCCTATTACAGAGCATTTATTGCATCCTCCCCGAGAGGAGTACAATGTACCGTCGGCATCCCGACGACCCAGCATTGATTGCTCGGGACCCCGAGCAATTAAGAAGAGAAGACATTCCTCATTAGAATCAGTGCGCACACTGCCTGTACCTAATGATCATTTACTGACTACACTGACAGCAATCATGAGCTTTTGAGGTATAAATACTCCTTGCAAAAGGCAAGACGGGTATGCAACAAAAAACTCTTTACTACAATATATTCTCAGTGTTTTCTCCTTCCTCTCTCTTTCTCAAAGACTGACTAGATCGTCGGAGGGGATACGCCAGAAAACACTCCGGCGCCCTTCTAACTTGTTCTTCTTTGTTCCAGGAACCTTTTTCAGCCTTACTAGGACCGTTCTTCCGTTCCCAGGATCTCCCATTGCCGTTCTAGGTTACCACCGTACCTTGCAGGCTGTTCCAAGCAGCGTGTTTGGTCACTCAACCGGCTCACTTGAGTTCACTAAGGGAGAGATCTGTTCTCGTTTTTTATATTGTGCAGGATCTTGCACGCACAATCTGGCGCCGTCTGTGGGAAACGACTAGTTTTCCTAGTTTTTTTTCTATAAAGAACAGTGACCATGGTGAACACTCGACAAAAAGGGAAAGGACCCCACCAAAGGAGTCTCGAGTTACAAGCTCCTGTCATCACGGAGGAAGGGATCACACCAACACGAGTAAAAGTGCCTCTACTCGGTCAAGAGGGGTTACCCCTCAAACCAGTATGGGAATTAGGTCAGGGGGATCAGCCCCCTTGGCTCGTCAGCTGGCGGAGGTGATTGAAGAAAAATTTGGTGATAGATTACGTCAGCTGGAAAAGGACAATGTAAACGTCCTAAGCCGGCACGACGAGTTTGCCGCCTCTGGCGGGGGGTCTAGGGATTCATTCCTTTCCCGTGGGCTTCCCGCCCGGGAGGAGGAAACAAAGGATCTAAGAAACCACCTAAACAACAAAGCAGAAAACTCTAGGGCCCCAAAGCGAACCAGAGCCGGCGAGCATCATCATGGCAACCAGCCAAGGAAAGCAAGGCCGTTGGCCCTGGACGACCTCCAGCGAGGTTTGTCTAGACGAAGGAAGGGAGATGAATCCGAGGAGGACTCAACCCAATCCACACGACGCCCAGGAAATGAGGGGCTTACCGATGAACTCCGGGACTTCAGAAGGCATCCCGTCAGGGAAGAAATTGACCTCAGAGCCCGGTTAGACTCCAGGAGAGAGGGTAAGGCTGTCCAGGATGAGGCCGAGGACGAAGTCATACAAACACCCTTTACAAGGAAATCAGTGAGATGGAGGTTTCAAGAAAGTTTGTCGTGTCGCGGTTCAAAACTTATGACGGGCGGTCCGATCCCGAGGCCCATGTCAGGCAATACAAGCAGATGATGTCCCTCTATCATTCGGACCAACGTTTTCTATGCCGAGTGTTTCCTATGAGCTTGGGAGACTCTGCGATGAAGTGGTTCGAGGCGCTTCCCCCCAACAGTATTGGGTCCTGGAAGGAATTGACTAAGCAGTTTCTGACTCGATTCATTACGGGGAGTAAGCGCCCCAAAGACATTGGATCATTACTGACCCTCAGACGGAGGGAATCCGAGACTCTTCGCCAGTATGCCATCCGATACTGGGAAGAGGTTAATGAGATAGAAGGCTGCTCGGAGGTCATGGCAGCAGCATCTTTTCGGCTCGGCTTGGCAAGGGACACGGACCTGTACCGATCCCTGACCAAGAAGACTCCCTCGGATATGGGGGAACTAATGGCCCAGATAAACAAGTACTCGAGGGTTGAAGACGAGATGGGAAGCAGCAAAGGCCGAGCCCTCCAATCTAAAAGAAAAGAGAAGGAGCGGGAAGATATTCCCCGAAAGGGATTGCTACCCCCTCCTAGGGGGTTCGTCCAGAGGAGTTCACACTGTTTTCAAGGAACCCATCTTCAGGTTGCTCCATAAAATCAAGCACGAGCCGTTCTTCAAATGGCCGCCCAGGATGCAGAGCGACCCCTCCACCCGTGATCAAAAGGTTAGGTGTTCCTATCACCGGGATTTTGGGCATCGCACCGAAAGCTGTAGGGTGTTCAAATCGTTCTTGGAAAGTTTGGTCCGAGACGGACATTTGAAAGAGTACATAGAGCCCAGGCCAGAAGAGAGACGAGCCCTTGCCCCGACCGAGGAACCGGACAACATCATAGATGTCATCCATATATGTCCCCTGGATCGCCCCACGTCCAAGGAACTCGAGTCCGACCTCAAGAGGATAGCTTTTACGAGGAAGGTAGCCGAGGGTGATGTAGGGCCATCAAGTAAAAGGGCCAGGACGGGTGAGCTTGGCATTACATTCTCCGACGCGGATTTGACAGGCGTAGTGACTCCCCATAACGACGCCCTTGTCTTAACCCTAAGGATAGGGAAATTCGATGTCAAAAGAATTTTTGATAGATTCCGGAAGCTCCTCGGAGGTGATGTACTTCGAAACTTTGAAACGGATGGGTCTTGGCCCCAAAGACCTCACCAAAGTCAGGACACCCCTCATCGGGTTCAACGGCTCATTCGCCTTGCCCGTGGGGAAAATCACATTGCCAGTTGCCACTGGTCCCTTTATCATCGACACCGAGTTTGTGGTGATCGATACGGACTCTCCCTACAACGTGATTATGGGGCGAACATGGCTGCACGCGTTGGGAGCGGTGCACTCTACTTTCCACCAGAAATTAAAATTCGCCACGCCAGAAGGTATCATGGAGATCCGGGGGGACCAAGCTTCCGCGAAAAACTGTTTTTATTCAGCCGTTCGAGCCGGGGCGTCCAGCCAGGAGAAGGGACGAGCACCGGAAGAGATTATGGAAAAATAGCAATTACAGTCCGGGCGTCCAGGAATGGATGACCCCCGGATAGACCCAACTGAGCGGTCAGTGGAAGACCTCCGGAAGGTGCCCTTGATAGAAGGAGAAGAAGAGAGGTATTTCCTAGTTGGAACCTCGATGCCCACAGCCGAACAGGAGGAGATGATCGAGTTCCTAAGGGGAAATACAGACGTGTTCGCATGGAACGAGATGGAAATGACGGGGGTAGACCCAAGATAATCACACACAGGCTACATGTTGACCCGTCATACAAGCCAGTCAAACAGAGGCCACGACGCATGGCCCCGCATCACACCAGCGCGGTCAATGAGGAAATCGACAAACTCCTGAAGGCCGACGCCATTCGAGAGATACAGTTCCCTGAATGGGTATCTAATACGGTGTGCGCAAAGAAGAAAGGGGGGAAATGGCGTGTCTGCGTAGACTTTACAGATCTGAACAAGGCATGTCCCAAGGATGACTACCCCCTGCCGAAGGTAGACCAGCTAGTAGATGCCACTGTCGGATATGAACGAATGGACTTCCTGGATGCCCGAGCAGGATATCATCAGATCCCTCTCTATGCCCCAGATCAAGAAAAGACGGCATTTATCACTCCGAAGGGAGTTTACTGTTACAAAGTGATGTCGTTTGGACTAAAGAACGCTAGGGCAACATACCAAAGGCTGATGAATCGGATGTTCAAAAAGCAGATCGGCAACACCATGGAGGTCTACATAGATGATATGCTGGTAAAGAGCAAACGGAGTTGTGATCATCTAACAGATTTGGCGGATACCTTCTCCACCCTCAGGGAGTATGGTCTGAAACTGAATGCGGCAAAGTGCGTTTTTGGAGTGGAATCAGGTAAATTCCTCGGATACCTGGTTAGTCAACGGGAATCGAAGCTAACCCAGATCAGATTCAAGCGATCCTGGACATCCGGAGCCCCCGCACTGTTCGAGAAGTCCAAAAACTCACAGAGATGCTGGCTGCACTTAACCGTTTTGTCTCACGCTCCTCGGATAAATGCAAACCCTTCTTTGGAGCAATCAAGAGTGCTGGGAAGAATATGTGGAGCCAGGGGTGCGAGGACGCCCTGGCTGGAATCAAAGAATACCTAAGGACTCTTCCAACCTTGTCCGTCCCCATCCAGGGGGAGATGTGTTCTTGTACCTGGCAGTATCTGAGTTCGCGGTAAGCGGGGTACTTATCCGTGAGCATGAGCACCGCCAGAAGCCGATTTACTATATAAGCAAAGCGCTCCTGGACGCAGAGACAAGATATCTACCCCTAGAGAAACTGGCTCTATCCCTGGTTACCACTGCAAGGAAACTGCGACATTATTTCCGGGCGCACCCAATCACTGTCCTGACCGATCAGCCCTTGAAAGCAATCTTGAGGAAAGCGGAACTCTCCGGAAGGATTTCCAATGTGGGCAGTAGAGTTGGGGGAGCACGACATTCATTTCAAACTCCCGAACTGCGATAAAAGGTCAAATATTGGCAGACTTTCATAGCTGAGTTTTCGGGGAGCATCCTGTTCTAGAAGGACCGCCTCCTCCCCGACTTAGCGTCTCCAACCAAATTGTGAAGGATCGCCATGGCTTTTGTGTGTGGACGGTTCGTCAAATAGTAAGGGGTCCGGAATCGGTATCTTGCTGACCTCTCCTGATGGGATTTTGCGGAGCAAGGCCGTTCGGCTGGGATTCAAGGCTTCGAATAATGAAGCTGAATACGAGGCCCTCATCTCAGGACTTCGGTTAGCTGAGGCGACTGGAGTTACCGATTTGATCGTACATTGCGATTCTATGCTAGTAGTCAATCAAGTCAACAGAGAGTTTGAGAACAAGGGACCCGAGGATGAAGCCTACCATCACCAGGCGACGACTGTAATCCAAAGATTCGGCCGGATTGAAATCAAACAAGTGCCCCGAGACAAGAACACACATGCCGACCCCTGGCTTGCCTAGCCTCGGCGGTGGACTCCTCCCAATCGCGCAGGATCACCATTGAATACCTTCCCACATCCTGCATAGACCATGCTTCCCGAGGTGAATGGTCATTCCAGGACGCGCACAACCGCCCAGTTGGATTGATCCCTTTGTCAGGTTCCTAACAACAGGAGATCTCCCGGAGTGTTCAAAGGAAGCAAGAAAGATAAAACTCAAAGCTCCAAGATTTGGGTCTCTCCGGATCAGAAGCTGTATCGGAGGTCTTTCTCAGGGCCTTACTTGCTATGCGTCCAAGAAGACCAAGTACAAGACCTTCTCTATGAGGTACATGAAGGAATATGCGGGGGGCACTCTGGGGGCGGGTCAATGGCCACCGCATCATGTCTCAGGGATATTGGTGGCCGCAAATGCAAAGGGATGCGCGCGCCATACGTCCAAAAATGCGATCAGTGCTCAGAAGTTCTCCCCTGCAATCAGGCAACCCGCGGGGGACTTACACCCCCTGACCAGCCCTTGGCCATTCGCCCAGTGGGGGTCGATTTGGTTGGACCTCTGCCTAAGGCTCCGGGAAATAGGAAGTTCCTCATTGTGGCCACAGATTTACTTCAACCAAGTGGGTAGAGGCGGAGCCGTTGACTCATATCCGCGACATAGATGCCAAAAAGTTCATCTGGGAGAACATAATCATCAGGTTTGGGATTCTCCGAGCACTGGTGTCGGATAACGGGACTCAATTCACCGCGGGCGCTTCAAGTTTTTCTGTGAGCAACTCGGGATCCGTAATTTCTACTCCACCCCTGCCTACCCTCAAGCCAAACGGGCAGGCAGAGGCCCCAACAAGACAATTATCAATGGAATCAAGAAGAGGTTGGAGAAAGCCAATGGGAAAATTGGGCGAAGAACTATTAAACATTTTGTGGGTATACAGGAC
>CAUOFW020001409.1:0-40000 GCA_963454935.2 Ilex paraguariensis
CGCGCGCATGAGAGAGAGAGAAAGAAAGATTGGTTTCTGGAATTCTTGCATTTTCTTGTTATTTTGCGATTGAAGATCATGCGGAGGCCGATGAAGTGAATGAACTGAGTCTAACAAACCAGTAACAGAATTGTCCCGCCAAAATATGGAGGAGGGGGACTTGAAAGTAATTAAGGGAATATTGCAGTGGTATTCTTGGGATTAGGAAGTGAGAAGCCTCCCTCAGGATGCAAACAAGTTTTCAAGAGACATCCTCATGTGCTATTATAGCTAGTGACCTCCTTCATATGCTTCACAATATCTTCTCTGATTTAAATTTACTTCAATATTTTTTTTAAACTTACAAAGTAATAGATCATTTGTCACGGCTGAATTAATAATTTATTTATAAATAGTGGATTCTACTTCAATTAATAGTATATTCCGAGAGTTTGAAAGAAAAATATTATACGGAATTTTAATCTTTTTTTCCTCTTATTCGCCTACATTATCAGAGTTTTTGCAAAAATGAGTGTTGTTTAGGTTCAATGGTAAATAAAATGAATAAGGTTGTTATTAATTAGGAGGAAGTGTTACACTTTCAAACTAAGGAATTTGGAGCTCAAGTCATGGATAGAAACAACTTGGAGCCGAAATTTGATACATACAAGAACCATATCTATGTTATATCCTTGCATACCACCCATGTAGAGATCTAACTTCTCATATTTTCAACTTCAATCAAGAGTTCATACTTCTTAAATTTATCATACCTTATATATTCCAATTAGATCCACTACACTTGGTGGTTGATGATTTAATTTGACAAAAATCAAAATTGAGACAATCTAAAACTTATTTGTCGTCCATGCCAAAAATGGCAAATGGAATGATAAACAACCCTCAGGCCGGCCCAACCTCTAGGCAACTAAGTTGTTTGTTTAGGGCCTCAAATTTTAGAGGGCCTCACAATATTTATCCATTTAGTATAGTAGGCCTAATTTTTTTTTTATATATTTTAAATATGATTAAAATTTTAGGCCCAAATTTTATTAGTTCAAATCAGTATCTAATTTTATTAGGTCCAAAATTAATCTCTACTTGTTTAAACCTAAATTTTAGAGACCTCCATAAAATTTACCACTTTAGTATAATAATCTTTTTTATTTTATTTTTTTGTATTTTAGATATGATTCAAATTTTTAGGGCACCAATTTTAATAGTTCAAATCAATAACTAATTTTTTTGGGTCCAAAATTACTCTTTCATGTGAGCTTTGATTTAAAATTTTCTAAATATTTTGGGTGTGTTCATAGTTGTATTTCACTCACTCACATAAAAAATTTATATTCATTATTTCTTATGGTGAAAATCTATAAAATTGGTTTTTTTTTTGTCTTAATATAAATTTTCGATCCAAATAATTCATACTTAAATTGTCTATGTTATTAAAGTTTTGTACTTCATGCGTGCACATTATGCATGGGTAAAGAATGTGAAGGGAATGACCTCATTATTACACGTGTTATGGTATTAAATGAGCCCACGTGAGGTTGACAAAACAAGTCACGAGATGGAGAATCCTTGATTAAGTCTTTTAACCAAGCCGAGCTAACAAGAGGTTCGGTAAACAAAGAAGAAGTTTGGTACCCTTTAAGACCGAGTTCATCAATCTGTACAGAAAGAGCTCAGCTTGTATTAAGCAAGTTTATTAAAGTGTTCAGGAAGGCGATTGAAGAGAATGGTTTGTTCCAAAACAAGTCCCTAAAATTGTTCACAAATGTCAAATGTGCTCGACGTTCGATATGTTCGAGCTGTTCAAAACAATAGATGGAAAGATAAAGATTCGCCTATAAATTAGGCAATTGGATAAACGAATCAACGAAATTATAAATGTCATGAGGACTTGTTGGAGAAATATTAGCAACTTCTCAAACTGAATTACTGAATTAAAGGAAGGTGTGCCACCTTAAATCAAAAATCACGAAAACCCTAAGGGATGACCATCTATAAAAAACAGAAGAAGCCAAGGTGAAAGGAACGCTGAACTCTCCTGATTTTCTTGCAATTATCTCAGTTCCATTACTGACTTGAGCATCGGAGTGCCTTCGATCGAAGTATCTCGATCTTTGGCAGTTTATTCGTTTTGCAGGAAGTAAAGACTAGGAGATCAAGTTCAGAAATATTCATTACCAGAAATATCAAATTCAAATCTTTAGTGAGAGGTATCGTCAATTTTTACTTCTTACATTTTGGCGCCGTCTGTGGGAAAAATTTTGATCATTTGCAACGAAAAGCTACGATGTCAAGACTGAAAAGTGTCATTGGATCACCTAGAGGTAGCTTTGTCTTGGGAACTCTGATCTCTTATCCCTTCCATCTAACAACAACGTCAGGTTGCATGCCAACAGAAGCCCATCAAGGCCTCACGAAGACAATGAGGTGTCTTCAACCAGTTTCAAACCATCCACAGACCAAAATCAGTAGATCGTAGGCCATAGGGAATCCCTGTGCCGAGGGGGAAAACCACTTTTTGGCAAAGTTGGTCCAATCCCTGCAGGACAGGCTTGATGCGCACGACAAATTATTTAAGAAGTCCTATGCTAGGGAAAAGGATCTGATAAAGGAGAATGAAGGGTTGAAAGCCCGGCTGAAAGAGTTGACCAGAGAGGAGAAGCGTGAGAGGGACAACCAACGAGAAAGTCCCAAAAAGAATCTAGGTAGAATCAAGAGTGCCAAGGACAACAAGTATCAGCAAAAGAAACCTAGGGTCCAAGAGGAGGATGCCTGGAAGCAGTATATCACCGAGAAACACAATAACCGACTTAGACGACCAGAACAAAGGTCGGCTAGGGACTTAGCCAGAAGAACGACAGGAGAATACGGAGATGGCTCGAAGTTGTCACCTTTCACCAGATGGATCGAAAGTGGGCATATCCCGAACAAGTTCGTCATCCCAAATTTCAAGCTTTACGATGGAAAGACCAATCCGATTTCCCATATCAGGCATTATAGACAATTGATGATCATTCACCGAAGAAACGAGCCCTAGTTTTGCACCATTTTTCCTAGCAGTCTTGGGGAGTCGGCCATGAAGTGGTTCGACGATTTGCCGAAGGACTCGATTGATGGATGGTTATAATTGGTCGAGCAGTTTACGATTCGGTTCATCACAAGTAGTAAGCAGCCTAAGGACGTCAGGGCTTTGCTGACTTTGAAGAAGAAAAATAATGAAACTTAGCGAGAGTATGCACATCGTTATTGGGAGACAATGAATGAGGTTGAGGGATGCAATCCCGAAATTGCATTTGCGTCTTTAAAAATCGGGTTGCCAAAAGAGAACCCTCTGTATCAATCACTCACCAGGAGGCCTGCCATCGATCTTGAGGAATTGATGGCGAGAATTGAGAAGTATGTCAAAGTCAACGACGAGCATATAGCATCAAGGTAGGAGGCAGTTCGATCATGACAAGCAAACTGAGCCAAGTAGAGAAGACGGGGAGAAAGAGAAGGCGGGATAAAGAATGAGAATGAAGGTTATCCCCCAAAGTTCCCTTTTTTCTTAGGATAAACATGTTGTTCAAGGAACCAATTTATAAAAATTTGAATCAGATCAAAGCAGAGCCATTTTTTAAATGGCCCAATAAATTAACAGGGGATCCTTCAAAAAGGAACCCAAACTACAGGTGTTCATATCATCAGGATGTGGGACATATGACCGAGAATTGTCGATATCTGAAGCAACACTTAAAGGAGCTGGTCCAAGCTGGGCATCTCACTAAGTTTATCGAAGGTGGGGCAAGAATCGATGGTGGGAGAGCCGAACCGAAAGGTGATCAGAACACCCCAACTGGGGTAATAGATGTGATACATGCTGCAACGAATTCGTAAATGATGACGAACAACGCTGCTAGGGCGTACATACAGAAAGCTGCCAAAGAAAGGGAAGTATACCAATTGCGATTAACACCCGAGGTGAGGAACAAAAAAATTAAGATTGAGGAATAAACCGAGGCAATCTGCTTCACCGAGTAGGATCTGGTTGGAGTTCACCAGCCACACAACGACGTGTTAGTAGTCACCCTCAGGATTGCCAATTACAATGTGAGGCAAGTTCTAATCGATCCAGGGAGTTCCTCAGAAATAATGTACATAGATCTCTTCCAGAAGCTCGGCCTCAAGCAGGAGAATTTAAAGCCCTAAATCCTCCCTTTCTTGGTTTTAGTGGAAAAAAAGTTATTCCTAGTGGAAAGATCACGTTGCCTGTAAAGACTGGACCAGTCTGCATCATGGCCAAGTTCCTGGTAGTAGATATCGTCTCGGCCTATAACGCGATAATGGGCCGGTCCTGGTTACACAAAATGAAGGCAGTACCATCAACATACCACCAGATGCTGAGGTTCCCATCATTAAAGGGTATAATAAACATTCGAGGAGACCAAGTTAGTTCCAGAACCTGTTTACTGGCTTTAGTCAAAACCAAAGATGGAATTGAAGTTCAAGAAAAGAATTCAATAGCCGAAGAGGTGAAATAGCAATCAACACCTGACAGCTCGTTTGATTTAGCCGAACAAGCTGTCATAAAAATCCCTAAAGTACCTTTAGGCGCAGAAAAAGAAGTGACAGACCGAACAGTAGAAGACTTGACTAAAGTACCTTTAGACAAGGATGGAGACCCAGAAAAACACTTTTTGTTGGGGGCAGCTCTTAGTCCCGAACAGAAGATGGGACTCGTCAAATTACTGCGAGAATATGCCGATATTTTTGCTTAGAGCACCAGTGATATGCCCAGCGTACCGTCCAAAGTGGCATGTCATCACTTGAACGTTGACCCGAGTTTTAAGCCTGTCAAGCAAAAGCTCAGGAGATCGACACCTCAACATCAGGAGGCAGTAAAGGAAGAGGTTGCACGCTTGATGTAAACCAAAAAATTAGGGAAGTATAATATCCGAGCTGGCTGTCAAACACTGTGCTAGTGAAGAAAAAGAACGGGATGGAGAGTCTATGTTAACTTCACTAACCTCAACAAAGCTTGTCCGAAAGACAGTTTCCCTCTGCTGAAGATAGATCAGTTGATAGATACAACCTCCGGGAACGAGCAAATGAGCTTCTTGGATGCCTACAGAGGTTATCACCAGATCCCTCTAGCCGAAGAAGACCAAGAAAAGACAGCCTTTTTAACGCCAGAAGGGACATATTGTTACAAGGTAATGCCCTTCGGGTTGAAGAATGTTGGAGCGACGTATCAAAGGTTGGTAACCAAAATGTTCTCTCATATGATAGACAGTACTATAGAGGTTTATATCGACAATATGGTGGTTAAGAGTAAAAGGGTCACTAGTCATTATTCCGACCTAAGAGACAGGTTCTACAAAGATATAAGATGAAGCTGAACGCTTTCCAAGTGTGCATTTGGGGTCGGATCGGGTAAATTCCTAGGCTTCTTGGTTACCCACCGAGGTATAGAGGTAAACCCTGATCAGGTAAGGACGATTATAGAAGTACAATCACCTCATACTATAAAGGAAGTACAAAGGCTAACGGCAATGGCAGCTGCGCTCGGGAGGTTTATATCCCGAGCTTCAGATAAGTGTCAACCTTTCTTCCAAGCAATCAAAGGAAAGAAGGGGAAACTCTGAAGTCGAGGAATGCGAGGAAGCATTTACAAATCTAAAGGCATACTTGGCGTCTGCACCGATTCTATCAACCCCGCCACCCGAGGAGAAACTTTACCTTTACCTGGTTGTATCAGAGCACGCTGTAAGTGGGGCATTGATGAGAAATGATTATGGAAAGCTGAAGCCCATTTACTATGCGAGCAAGATGCTCTTAGATGCAGAATCGAGGAATACACCGTTGTAAAAACTTGCCCTAGCACTGATTGGCTCGATAAGAAAGCTCAAACATTACTTCCAAGCCCACCAAATCACAGTGCTTATCGACCAGCCATTAAAGTCATTCTTCCATAGAGCCGATCTGTCAGGACGAGTTCCCAAATAGGCAATGGAGCTAAGGGAGTTTGACGTTCGATTCGAACCAAGAAAGGCAATAAAGGGCCAGGTGATAGCAGACTTTATTACAGAATTTCAGCCTAAGGATAGGTTAGAGCAGAGCAAAGAATCTAATGACAACCAAAAGTCAGAGATCACCGACGAATGGACCCTATCTGTTGACGGATCCTCAAATCATAAGGGTGCTGGCATTGACATTGTTCTAGTAAGTCCAGACGGATGTATTTTGGAGAAAGCCATCAGGCTCAAATTTGAACCCTCAAACAACGAAGTGGAGTACGAAAACCTTAATAGCAGGAGTAAGGTTGGCAACCGAGCTAGGGGCAATGAAGCTCCAAATATTATTTGATTCACAACTAGTGGTGAATCAGATAATAGAGGATTATGTAGTAAAGGATGAAAGAATAATAGCCTATCATGCCATTACAGAGAAAGAACTGAACAAGATACCTTAATACTCTATTTAGCAAGTCGGAAGAGCAAAGAACTCGCACGCTGATACTTTAGCTTTGTTGGCCTCGGCCATTGACCTTGAAAGTGGAAAGACTCTTACTGTCGAGTTCCAGTCCGAGCCCAGTATCCTGTCGAGTATTTCTAACAAAGCCTTTAGTATCGAAGTCGAGCCGAGCTGGATGAGCCCGATAGCTAACTTCTTAAAGGATGGAACGTTGCCCGAAGACAAGAAGGAAACCCATAAGCTACGTTTGAAAGCTGCTAGGTTCTGGCTATCACCAAAAGATGAGCTTTATCAACGTTTGTTTGGAGGCCCGTACTTAAAGTGCGTACACCCAAAGACAGTCCTAGACTTCTTATTTAAAATTCATGAAAGAAGCTGCGGAGCTCACACTGGTGGGAGATTTTTGGCTCACCGAGCCATCTCTCAGAATTTTGGTGGCCATATATGCAGAAGGACGCTCAATAGTTCCTAAGACGGTGTGAGAAATATAAAAATTCTCATCGATACCGAGAAAAATTTCTCAGGAGCTGCTTCCATTGGCAAGCCTATGGCTATTTGCTTAGTGGGGACTAGACATAGTGGGACCATTACCTCGGGCACCAGGCAACAATAAGTTCCTTCTTGTTGCAACTGATTATTTCACTAAGTGGGTGGAAGTCGAGCCCCTAGCCAACATTAGAGATACTGATACAATAAAATTTGTCTGGAAGTACATCATCACCAATTCGGGATCCCATATACGCTAATTTCAAATAATGGCACACAGTTGGAAAATCATCCCTTCAAAATTTTCTGTTAGAATTTCGAGATTCGAAATCATTATTCTACCCCCTGCTTACTCTCAAAGTAATGGACAAGCAGAGATCTCTAATAAAATAATCTTGGATGGAATCAAGAAAAGGTTGCAGGATGCCAAAGGAAGATGTGTAGAGGAGTTGTTGAGCATTTTGTGGACATACCAAACCATACCTCAACGCTCAACTGCAGAAACACCCTTTGCACTTGCTTACGGGATGGAAGTAGTAATTCCATTGGAGATTGGTTTGCCGACCCTAAGAATCGAGGTAGTCGAGAGTAACAATAACGAAGCCGTCATCACCCGATATCTTGATTTAGTTGAAGAAAAAAGAGAACAAGCAGTTATAAGAATGACCTCTTACAGGCATCAAATGTCCCGAGCTTATAACAAGATGGTTAATCCTCGGTCTTTCACACTTGGGGACCTAGTCCTTAGACGTGTACTGGGATCAGCTAAAAACCCAACCCACGGTAAACTTGGAGCAAACTGGGAAGGACCCTACACAATTGCCCGAATAGGGGGCAGCGGGTATTACGATCTAGAAACCATGGACCAAAGGGCAGTGCCACGCCCCTGGAACTTTGCTAACCTTAGAAAGTTCTATTTCTAAAAAGTACCTTTTTAGACAGAACTCCAAAGTACCTTCGAAAACTTAAGGGTACCCCTTAAGAGTTGATAGGTGGTTACCAAATGTACCGAACTAAAGATTTTAATGAAAATTTGTTAAGATTCTCTCATATTCTTGCTCCACTTTATATACGTCCTACTGTTAAGCCGGGGAGGCAGAAAAATCCTGATAGAAGTTGAAAACTTAAATTAGGCGCAGCCACCCGATCTAATCTAGCTCTCAGCTAGGTATGACGATGTAAGCTGATCAGGGATGAATTTGAGTTCAATTAGATTGGCGGGTCGGTGCGGAGTAAAAACTCTCTTAGATCTCGAAGGTAGACTAAAAGTAACTATATTGAGGGACTGAGCTCTTGAAGAAAGGCCGAGTAGGGCCATAACTTCTAGAGTTATTAAATTTTTTCAAAATATGAATGGTCCCTGTTGAGGGACCGAGCTCTTGAAGAAAGGCCGAGCAGGACCATAACTTCTAGAGTTGTTAAATTTTTTCTAAGTATGAATGGTCCCTGTTGAGGGACCGAGCTCTTGAAGAAAGGCTGAGTAGGGCCATAAATTCTAGAGTTATTAAATTTTTTCTAAGTATGAATGGTCCCTGTTGAGGGACCGAACTCTTGAAGAAAGGCCTAGTAAGGCCATAATTTCTAGAGTTATTAAATTTTTTCTAAGTATAAATGGTTCCTGGTGAGGGACCGAACTCTTTGAAGAAGGACCAAGTAGAGGCTTAACTTCAAAAGCCAGTAAATTGTTCTAAGTATAAAGGATCCTTATTAAGGGATCGAGTTTATTCAGGGAAGTCCGAACAAAAAGGACTCAGACTTCAAAAGTCATGTTTTTTCAAGCATATAATAAATTACAGAAACTAAAAAGCCAAATTGTGTTTTGCATTCATACTTCAAAGATTACAGATTTTTTGAACATTTACATTTGAAGTTGCAAAAGAGAAAAATCTTATAGGTACTTCAAGAGGATGGAGGTTGAGAGGTGCCCGGCAGAGCGTTTTGAAAAGAGTTCAGAAGAAGGAGCGACTTCGACAACAGTCAAAGCAGCCTGCCAGCCCTTGCTGAAGAATGCCTCTTGAAGCTGAGGAATCTATAGAGCCAAGTCATTCTCCACTTTTTCCATACCTTCATTGTATGCAACATCCTCTTTCTCTGTTGCCTCAGACTTAAATTGATTAAATTCTTCAAGGACGGTGGAGTAGTCGAGCTAAGATTGTGTGAGCTCCACATTGACTTCATGCTCGGACTGCTTTAGCTTCTTGACCTCTGCTTGAAGTTTCTGGTTCTCTTCAGTTAGGCTTTGGTTTTGAGCTTGCAGAACCTTCACTTCCTTGCAGAGTTTTTCATACTCCTCATCGGCACTCTCTTTTTTTGCTAAGGCCGAAGCTCGGGCATGGATAGCATCCTTCATCGCTTTATCCTTACGAGCTATCCGAGCTCCGACCTCATGAACCTTTTGCAAACCCATAAAGAAGAAGGAAAGGACTTAGAAAAATCTAAGGCTAAAAAAGCTTAAAGGAATGTCAAAAACAAGACTTACCAAAATCATGGGCCTAGTTGGTTTGCATCTCAAAAAATAATATTCGAAAATAATTTTTAGAAAACGTTTTAAAATAGTGTTTTTGAAAATTTTAAGATTGCAAAAATCATTTGGTTATATATTTTTAAAAATAGTTTCAAAGAACAAAAAATTGTAAAAAATTAAAAAATCTATTTGGACAATAATCCACAAAACCCCCAAATTTTCATCTCTCTCTTTCTTTCCCCCTCTATCTCTCTCTCCACAAAACATCTACACACACAGACATACACACACAGATGCACACACACACACACACAGATGGTTTGGTAGTTGGTCAATCTTCGATTGCTAATGAAATTTTAGAGCTTATCAAGAGACCTCTAAGTTTTGTTGTTTAATAGCTCTGAGAATTGACTGCGATCCAACTGAAATTGAATCTGATGCTTTGAAGCTCGAGAAAAGAAGAGTCAGAAGCACAAGAATTGAAGACATAGACAAAACAAATCGATATAGACAGAAGAGAAACAGGAGAAAGAGTATGAGCAATTTGAAATCGTTACGGAGTTTCGAAAGTTTTGAAGAGGACGATGATCTGTTTCAATGAGGAAATCGGCGGAGAAAGGTGCGTATTACTCTTGGGAGGCTGATGGACCATATCAATAACACTAAGGGATTTACACTCAAACATCTTTGTTATCTTGTAAGTTGTAGATTGAACAGAGAGAGAGGTGGAGAAGAGGAATGAAGAGAGAGAAAGGTGGAGAAGAAGAATAAACACACACACAGGGAGCTCAGTGAGGCGGTGGACAGTCTCTCTTTTTTGTCTCCAATGAAACTCGAAGGGGAGACCTCATTAATTTAGACATAAGTTGTTTCCCTTGTTTTCATTTGACCTTAGAAAACAATGAGAACGTCATTTGATGTTCTCTAAAATCACATCTCATTTTTAAAATTTTTCAAAAATTTGGAGAACAAAAAGGCTAAACAAACAGCATCTCCTTGTTTTTAAAATTTTAAAATCAAAAAATAATTTTTGAAAACCAAACCAAACACGCCCCATATGTTTAATGGCTTGGCGATACACCTCATCATCATTAAGGGCCTTGTTCATAGCCAAGTCCCGAGGTAAAATCACTCTCCGAACAACTCCAATTGCAACGTTGAAATCCTCTATCGCATAATCTTTTGCAGTAATTTCTCTCCTTTTAACTCTAAGAATTGGTCTGAAAGGAGGATTCACAGGTTTGGGAGAGAGACTCGCCTCGGCCTCAGTAGTCTTTTTCTTCTTTAGAGCTAGTTCTTCGACGAGTTCGAAAATTAAATCATGTTGTGGAGAAAGGGAGTAGACAATCTCTAGAGGGTCTAATTCAACCGGAAATTGAAGTTTCGATGGTCTAAACTATATCTGCTTGCCCACTGGTCGGCATATCAGCATCATTAGGTAGAGAAGTTTCAGCCGAAACCTCAGAAATAGGTTCCTCAAGGACAGAAATCAGAATCACCGGAGTAGTTGGAGTCGGCTCGGTGGAAGGAGTCAATTCGATAGTTGATAAAAAATCAAGGAAGTTTTTTACCGTCCTTCGCCAAGAGGCTAAAAGAAAAGACTTCTTGGCTCGGGGAGTCTGTGCCCGAGCAGTCTGGATCGCCTCTCGATCTATAGTCAAAATGGTGTTGGGTCGGTTCGGCACAGCAATGAAAGAAGTGTAAGTTGGAGTGTACCCAAACAGCGTGTGGGCGGCTCAGTAGAATAAAGTCTCATTGAAATTCCAAACTTTCTGAAGTTGGTCCATCTTTACAGAAGACTCAACAACCCTTCCCTTCATAGTTTTGGCTGTGCAGAAGAAAACCCAAGTTAGAAAAATAGAAAACAAAAGCTAAAACAGAAGGAAAAAGACATCGAATACCTGACATGCCTTCTTCATAGGGACAACAGTAGGAAGGAACTGCACCAGCAGCATACTCCTAGTTTTTAGAGACAAAAATGATATCATTCTCATGGCCTTTGTTGGAATCTGGGAGATGGGTCACAAGGTAGTGATCCTTCTTCCTTACCGATAGATAGTAGCTATCTCCAGCAGCCTTGATAATGTAGCAGTATAAAATCTCCCATAACCCAAGGCTCAAACCCAGAACCATGTTCAAGTAGGACACCCCCATGACAATCCTGAAAAAGTTCAGATAGCATTGGAGGGGACAGAGCTTTGCAACAAAGAGCCCCAGATCAGAAGGGGATCGAGAGGGAATCGCACTCCACCCTCAGTTATAACACGAGTAAAGATAGGGATTGACTCTCTTGTGCCAATCAGGGGCTCATCTTTCCCAGCAACTCTAACCTCAACATCGTCTGGAATGTTGTACTTGATTTTGAAGGCAGGAACTTCTGAGGGTGTGAGAGGGGCCTCAAAGAAGATAAAGTGCAGAGATAGAGAAGATGCATGACAAAAGATGGTTTTGGAGCAAGAAGACAGATAGAATGAGGTACGAAGGGAAACTGTTTATAAAAGAGAAGAATTCTAAGGGGCAGTATTTAAATGCTAAAGCGTGCCGCCAAAACTAAGGGGGATGGCACAGAAACGCGCAATGATGATGAAAAGGCAAAAAATGACTGACAGACAAAAGACGTTTGTTAGAAAATGACGGGGCTGACCCCTATTATTACACGTGTTATGGTATTAAATGAGCCCACGTGAGTTTGACAAGACAAGTCACGAGATGGAGAATCCTTGATTAAGTCTTTTAACCAAGTCGAGCTAACAAGAGGTTTGGTAAACAAAGAAGAAGTTTGGTTCTCCTTATGACCGAGCTCATCAATTTATACAGAAAGAGCTCGGCTTGTATCAAGCCGAGTTTATTAAAGTGTTTGGGAAGGCGATTGAAGAGAATGGTTTGTACCAAACCAAGTTCCTAAAACTGTTTGGCAAATGTCAAATGTGCTCGGCGTTCGATATGTCCTAGTTGTTCAAAATGATAGATGGAAAGATAACGATTCGCCTATAACTTGGGCAATTGGATAAACGAATCAACTAAATTATAAATATCAGGAGGACTTGTTGGAGAAATATCAGCAACTTCCCAAAATGAATCACTGAATTGAAGGAAGGTGTGTCACCTTGAATCAAAAATCACGGAAACCCTAAGGAGATGACGATCTATAAAAAACAGAAGAAGCCAAGGTGAAAGGTACGCTGAACTCTCATGGTCTTCTTGCAATTATCTCAGTTCCATTACTGATTTAAGCAATGGAGTGTTTTCGATCGAAGCACCTCGATCTTGGACAGTTTATTCGTTTTACAGGAAGTAACGACCGGGAGATCAAGTTCAGAAATATTCATTACTAGAAATATCAAATTCAAATCTTTAGTGAAAGGTATCGTCAATTTTTATCTCTTACAAAATGATTCTTTGTTATCTTAAAATTATTCTTTGCTCACATATTATATCATTAAATTACTTGTTGAAAACGTAAATTGATAAAATTTTATTTACAATCAATTAAGAGTGAATGAATTAACAATATTATCTATTAAAAAAAATTATTTTAAAAACTTGAGTATAAAAACTTTATCAATGTTTAAATTTTTTAAAAAATAAAAAATAATATTTTAAAACATAAAAATTTTATAATAATTTAAAATGTAACAATTTTTTCTCTCTCATTAACTGCACTCACTAATTATTTCTCTCACTCTATCACTTTCTCCTTCTCTCATATCTTTTTTTGTATGATAAAGACTATTAAAAAAAATAATAGAGTGGCCAGTAACATAATTTTTAAAGAATGAATAACACAAATCAATTGATTTTACTTAGCGAGTAGGGTGGTCCAGTGGGGTATCAGCCGAAGGTTGGAGGGTCGAGTTTTAGAGTTCATATTAGAGCTCGGTGGTTGATCGCTATACTAGCCTAACTAAGTTTGTTCCTAAGAGGAATAACGGGCGCGGCCAAGGCCTTATAATCCCACCAATGAATGTCTATCGGGGTAATCTCTGGGCGCTCTCCTTTGCCCCCACCCCTTTTTTGCTTATCAAAAAGCAAAAAAAAATTGATTTTACTTTATATTTCATCTCCACTTTTATCATACAAATTTTTAGTCATCGTGTGGCTAGTAACATAACTTTTAAAGAATGAATAACACAAATCAATTGATTTTACTTCATATTTTGTCTAAAAATGAAGTCGCGTTCGAAGTTTATAGATCAACCACATGAAGTTCTTGGCCTACGAATACTAAAGAAATTTGATAAGAGAAAGACGAGTTAGATTTAACGTATAGATGAGTTAGATTTGCCGTATATACGAGTTAGATTGAACAGGAGGAGTTGTTGACGAGTGTATCTTACTTTGGTATGGAAGCTTTAGTCTACTATAAATGACATTACCTCTTGGATGAGATCATACCTTTTTTTAATTAATTTTTATGTGGAAGCAAAAATGAGAGAGAAAAAACTGAGAGAGTGGGAGAAAAAGACGTGGGGAGAGAGAAAGAATGATTGACTGCATTTAATGAGAGAGAAATGGTTGCGAGATTCTGACAATCTTACAAGACAAGTAAAGTAAATATTAATTTTTTAATATTTAACTAACAATTCAGATTTCACCATTGGATGTCATCCAATGGTACAAGTTCCATGCGCGGATGGACTTTAAGTACGGGATGGTGTGTGCTTGAACATTACTGGTATATAGTATACTTATAATCTATAATATAAAACAAAGTAGATTTCAATAAGTTCATTTGTCGGTTTTAAAAAACTGTCTCAAATAGACGCATCTAACGACTCCCAACATTCCTCTCAAAACTATTCACATTGTATCGTATATTCAAATATGAGTTAGCCACATATATATATATATATATATATATATATATATAAAACATGAACTAACTGCGGAATAAAATCAGAGAATCAGAAGATGTAAATGGAAAATATAGAAAATATTATTGCAAGAAAATAAATACTTACAACACTAGAACTACTGGTCTAGTGGAAATAAGCGGTGAATAAAAATGCTTCTGAGCTCTTCTTTTGCATTATTGAAGAAGGCTTTACAAGAGAAGGGGATGTTTACAAGGTCTAGAGGGCTTGTAATATAGTCTGAAATTTTAGACTTGCTAAAATTCGACCTTATTTTTCTCTTAAATGGAGTTGCCTTATATAGGGATAAGGGACTTCAGAGGGAATCTTTTTCAATTATTCTCTTCCTGTTTTTCACTTGTAGGTAAAGCATTTCACTTTGCTGCTTCTGGCTGGAAAGTGGAGTAACATGAATTCACCCATGGTAAAAGGACAGACAGAAGGGACTAGTGGGTCCTGCTTTTGTCCTGGGAATCTATCTTTCGGTGGAAAAGTAGATTCGGTTGACATAATGTGATATTATGATTTACATAGAATGGACAACTTTTCTTTCTTTATTGGAAGAAAGTAGTGATTGAAGTCATTTTATGTAAACAATAATTCACGGGAGTGCTAGATCCGGGGTGAGGTCATCAATATCTTCAAATGTTGCAAATGGATCTTGGGCATATCCTGGAGGGAGCTCTGCTGATACAGATCCTTGCGAAGATGCTGACGAGTCACTATCCGAATTAAGTTGGTGTAGGAGCTTCTGGAGGAGCTTAGCCTTGGACTTCCTTTTGGATTTGTTACTGGAACCCTTAGATGAAGATTCCACTGGCTGGGCTGCCTTTTCAGGAAGGCTGGGCCTGATTTGCTGAGTAGACTGGGCCTTAACAGGAGTGACTGGTAGTAAGGTACTTGGGACTGCTACTGGAGTTGGTACCTTGACTGGAAAATCCTCTTGAACCAGGGCAATAATGTTGCCTTGTTGGAACCTGGGCCATCATTTGGCATAAAATTGCCAGACTAGATTGAATCCAACAATTTCCCATTGCCATTTGAGAATCCATGGGACTTTGTACCTGCAAATAAATATTAGTAAAAGGGGAACAGGGCTCTCGTGTTTACTAGGACGGTAAACAGATGAGAAGATATTAATCTGATCTAAAAGATCAGCTGGAAAGATTTCATTAATGGGGCCGTGTTGATGCCACCACTGTAGGAACCACGCAGGAATGCGGCTCTTGAAATCTTTATGAAAAGATAAGAACCAGGAATGATTCAAATCCTCATTCTGGTAGAGTAATATTTTAGACCATGACTCAATGTAGTCATAGTAATTAAATTGTCTGGTGTGAAATGGAAGATCTCGGAGTAAAGATGGATGAGAACCCCATTCCTCAACAGAAAAAATGTTGCATATAGTTAATGCATGATAAAGAGTTTTAGATGGGTCATTCTTATCTGGTATGGGCCTGGTAAGAATGGATTTTGTGAAAAGAGAATATCTTGGTAGAAACTATGTGGTTTTTCAAGATCAACAGGAATGAAATTCCAACCTTTAGGGAGGTAGGCTTTCACCAGATCTCTTGGATCCTTGTATTGGGAATGAGTAAATTCAATGGCTAATACATTCTGGGTAAAAGTCTTGATATAATCAACTCTTGGGCTTTTATGGGCTACAAAAGATTGGGATGATGTGTAAGAGTTGGTTAATGTACTGGTAGGTGGTCTTTGGGCCATTTGGGTAAAAGTCAATGGGTTTACAGTAGTTGAAATGGCTACTGGCCGTATGACTAAGGACGATTGGGCTATTGGCCCTGGTGATGGGGCTACTGGCCTCATTGGGTTAGGGTTTCCTAATGACAGATACCTGTTTGACAAGACTATTGGCAAGTCAGGTTCAGGTTTTGGTAAGACTTGTTTATCCTTTTTCCCCCCCTGATTTTTGGAGGAGGTTCCAGATGAACTGGGTTTCCTAGTTGCCATGAGGTTCCTGCAAAAATTCACGGGTTAGGAAATCAGGAATATAATTATTTTAGCCTTTAATATATTCTATATCAAAATCGAAAATACTTAAAATAGATTGCCATCTTGCAAAAATTTGCTTAGTAGCAATATTTTTAACATCTTTTGTTAAAACATCCTTCGCGGATTTACAATCAACTCGTATCAGGAATTTCTGATTTAATATATCATCCTGGAATTTAGAGATACACAGGACAATAGATAAAATCTCTTTTTTAATAGTAGAGTAATTGGTTTGGGTCTTATTCCAAATTCCAGAATGGAATCAAACAATTTGTTCAGGAGAATGAAGAGATATTCTCTGAAGGAGGATACCACCATAGCCAATTTCTGAGGCATCAGTCTGAATGATTTTGAAGGAGTCAACAGACGGAATTCCAAGACAGGGAAGAGTTTTAATGAACTTCTTGACCTGTTGAACAATAGAAGTATGGACAGGGGTCCAAGGAGGAGGATTTCCTTTGAGCCTGTCAAACAGAGGTTTGATAGTTTTCCTAAGATCCTGATAGAAGTCAGAAACATAATTTAGGGAACCTAAAAACCTTTGAAGCTGATTTTTATCTAATATTTCATCAGGGAACTTATCTGCAAATTGGATAGCCCTACTGATGGGAACTATGGTAGACTCCTGGATGTTGTATCCTAAAAACCTTACTGAGGTTTGGAATAGCTTAATTTTAGGAGCTGAAATGACTAAACCATTTTGCCTTACTAGTTCAAAGAAAGCATACAGGTGCTTCCAATGTTCTTCTATTGACCTGGAGAAGATGAGAATATCATCTATATAGACAATAGAAAAATGACTTATACAATTAAATATTTCATTCATTATGTTCTGGAATTCGCTTGGAGCATTTTTGAGCCCAAAAGCCATAACATTCCATTCATAATGCCCAAAAGGGGTGGTGAATGCAGTCTTATACCTATCCTCAGGGTGGATCTGTATTTGCCAATACCCACTTTTGAGATCAAATTTTGAAAAGATAACAGACTTACTGAGTCTTTTTATCAAATCTTGCTTATTAGGTATAGGGTACCTAATCCATTCTAAAACCTTGTTTAAGGGTTTATAATTGATAACAAGCCTTGGCACTCCTCTTTCTAATTCTGCATTTTTAACGACATAGAAAGCAGGGCAAGACCAGAGCGACTTACTTTTCCGAATGATACCATTTTTTAATAACTCAGAAATCTCTTTTTTACAGATTTCCATAGTTTCATGGTTCATTTGGATTGGTTTGGATTTAGTCGGGATATTTTCCTCACTAAAACCTTTGACATATGGAAGTCTAACCACATGTTTATTCCTATGCCAGAATGCTGTAGGAAAGGATGAACAGATTTCCGCTTCTAATTTTTCTTTAAACTTTGCAATCTTCTGTTGTAAGATTGGGTTGGTTAGGTGATCTTTAATCCTGAGATGGTTAATCTCTTTCTTAAGAAATTTCACTTGTTTAATTTTATTATGAATAACATTAAGGGACTTAGAGACTGAAACATCTTTTAGTTGCCTCAATTGTTTTCTTTTTGGTTTGGTAATGAAAGGAAATACAACCTTTTGTCCAAAGGGCTTGGTTGTCAGTCCATCCGTATCTGTACTAAAAGGGTACAACAGATATACGAATGGTAAACCCAGAATGACTGCATCTGTTATGTCTTTAACCAAAATAAATGATGTCTCAAAACAAACATCTTGTTGGCAGACATGCACCTTAGGAAGTTTGTATTTAACATTCATTTTACTACCATTGGCAGAACTAATTCTTTCCATTGTTTTTTCATAAAACATGGTTGGAACCAGTCCTTTTTGGATACAGTTAACATCTGCACCTGTATCAATAAGTGCAATAATGTTAAGTTCAAAGTTATTATTGATGACTATTTTCACTTCAATATGCCATTTTTGGATAGTTAAAGAATTAATTAGGCTAATTCTTTTATCATCATTAGTGCTTACTTCATGGAATGAAGGCAGGTTCGTTACACCAGAAGTTTCCATCTGAAAGGAGGAGGTTACTGGTATCCCCTGTGTATAGCGTTGATGATCAAAAGGATTAGTGAAATATTCAGTCTGATCTTCTGGATCAGAATCCTGAGATTTTTCAGATTTTTTTTCTGTTTGTAAAAGACTTAAAGCTTCTGCAAATTTCTTGTCTTGAGCTTTTAATTCTTTTATTTCTATTTTGAGTTTATTAACTTCACTTTGGAGATCTTGTAAGGTAATTTCTTTTTTCTTTTCCTTACTAAATCTTTCCATAGTTTTGTTAAGACTCACAATTTGTTTTTTCAGGAACAGGTTGTTTACTGTCCTTTTTAAACAAATTCCTAAGTTGTTTAACATACTTTTCGTTTAGATCTGGATCCTCTATCTTGGAGATTAGATCTATAAACATGTGTACTTCATTTTGTTTAGTGATTACCCAAACTTGTTTATGACAAACACATCCTAATTGGACATGAGGGTGATCAGATGCGGAATGGTAGTCAGAAGATTCTGATGGCTCTACTGGACTTTCGGAATCTTCGGAACCGTCTAAATTATTTATCCTAAAGATTTCCAGGATTTTATTCTCATCTTCTTGAGATAAATTTAATCTTTTAGCCTGTTTTTTAATTGGACAATCAGGACTAATATGACCTGGTTTGCCACAATTAAAACATTTAATATCTTCTTTTCCTTTTCCCTTTGCTGATTTCTTATAAGGTTTAGGCCGATAATGCTTTTTGGACTTATTAGAAATCTCAGTTTTAGGTTTAGAAAAAGACTTTTTGTGTTTTTGATAAAACCTATTTTTTGAATAAGTGCGGTGATTTTTAGGTTTTTTGTGAGGTTTAGATTGGGAAGGAGCTATTGGCTGTAATCCATACTGTTCACAAAAATTACCTAATTCGTATTTGGCTTTTTGTTTCTCATTTGTTAATTGCTTATTAATCCTCAGATCAATATACCATTTTAATCCTACATTTTGGATGGTGCTAATGAGTTCTCCATAAGCAAGATTATCATATTCAATAATTCCAGTGTCTTTGCTAAGGACTTCTCTTACCTTATGCGCAAAAAGATTGGGTAATCCATTAACAAATTTTTCTTTCCAGAATGTTTTCTGGCAGTCTGGTCGAACCATGACACGTGAAACAAAAACATCCTTATACCACCTAAAGTCACTTAAAGTGGGACATCTTAGGTTGGTAAGTTGGTCATGGATCCTAGCAGTAATGCTACTAGGTGTTCCTACAAAGTGTTTAATGATGGTGAATATAAGAGTATTACATCCATCAGGTTTAGCCAATCCAATCCTTTCATCAAAAATTGGATTACCTTCATCATCTCTAAGGACAACATAAATAACACTTTCCTTTTGGTCTGAGGTAAGATAATTATCCCACCAATCTCGTAAAACACCTGTAAATCCTGAGGTTATTAGTTTAACAATATCAGGTTCAGGGCTGTCAAGATTGGTCATATAATTATTAATTATCATAGACAGATGACTAATTTTATTAATGATTTCCTGTTCACTTAATCCATCTATGTTCCATTCATAGAGTTTATTGGACTGAACAGAAAATTGATTTAATACATTTTTTTCTTCATATTGAAGATCTGGTGGTGTAGGTCTAGGATACCAATTCTTAGTGGAATTAGTAGGGAGCCTAACTAAAGCATTGAGCTTGGAAATAGGTTGGGTCATGCTGTGATCTTCAAACTGTTTTTCCAAGTTTTCAATTTCAGAATCAGAATCATTGGTATCTTCCAGACTACTGTATTCTAAACTTTCTTCAGTTTGGTTGATGACTGTCACTTGAGAAGTACTAGTAGATTCCTTTTTTGAGATGAGTGCATCAATTTGTTGAATTAGGTTTTTATCTTTTAAACCTAAATTCTTTCTATTTTCAGGGAGACTAACTAGTGGTCTTTCTACCTGTTCTGTTTTGAGATTATCTATTTTAGTTTCAATTTTATCCAACTGTTTCCCTATAGTAATTAGGCTTTGGTTGGTAAAATTTACTTGTTCAACTACTTTCTTTTCAGATTCTAAAATTGGAATCTTAAAAGGTGTAGCCTTAACAGTTTCGGTTAAATGTTTAATTTGAATAGTCTCTGCCGGAGGGTGACTAGAAATTAAAACATCAGAATCTGTTTTCCATTTTTGCTTAGTTACTACCTTGACTTCTTTATGAAAGTTTTCTAGGTAGTCTTCAAAAGCTATTTCGGATTCTAATTTATACATTAATTTTACCCATTCTTTTTTGATGGCTTCTTGGGTTTTACAAGGTAAGGATTTAAAAGCTTTTCTGAGAGGTTTAAATTCTACGGCTTTGAAATCCTTTTTTAATTTGTAAATATCAGGCATAAAGAGTTCTTTTTCCCTATTGATAGTGTATAATTGATGAACCTTGTTATGATTAAGGTTTCCATCAAATGCACTAGCAGTGGGTGATAGAGAAGGGGAAAATTCATCATTCTCTGTCTTTTTAAATTCTGTATATCTAGACTGTAAAGGTACACTTAGGGGAGTGTAAATTGGTCTAACAATAGGTTCAGAGGAGCTTGCTATTCCTTTTAACCTATGGTCAAGTTCTTTAGCAATTTCTCTGTCTCTATGGAAAACAGAAGAAAAATCAAATCTTCTTCCTTCCAAGATCTGTGCTGATTGGTCATTGAATCTGTTGGATCTATTGGACCTTGCAGAGTCAAAAGATATTTTAACTGATCCATCTGGGAGTTGTTGAATAGTTTCCAGATCAGTTGTAGTTGACACATATTCAGCTTCTTTATTATAATTTTCATTTTGCATAATCCAAGATTCAGGCAAAGTAACATCTTTCCAAAGTATCTATTTTGGAATCTGGATGTTAGTTTGTTCAGAACTAGCTTGGATTAACATAGTACTACCTTTAGGACTTGGATCAAGACATTGTACATTAAAATTGGTACGAATGCACTTATAGTAAATCCTATAGATAAGTACTATTGAACTAGTGTTTTTGACTAATCTGGTAATATCGCCTGTGAGACGGATACCAAGAGTCAAAGCCATGTGTGTGTTAGGACAGTGTAGATCTAAGGTAAAGTCAGGAAAACAATTAAAGTAAACTGGACCTCGGTGGAGTCCTGTTTCCATGATTCCCAAGACACCAGGTTCCCAATCAAGAAACCTTGCATCTCTGAGAACTAATAAGGCAGCAGCATTTCTGCCTTGGGTAATAAGTGGTTTAATATATATATATATATATATAATAAAGTACAATACAATTCAAATCTCAAAAGATAAACAAAATGACTTTTACTATTCGCAGTTGAGATCTCTTTAAATTTTATTTTAAAATTAATCCGACGACTAATATTAACACCTTAAATTTAATAGGAAAAATAGAGTCCTAAGGGTGTGTTTAGAGTGACTTTTTAAAAATATTTTTAAAATTTATTTCTCATAAATATTTTTTTTAAAAAATAGTGTTTGGAACCGCCACACCCCTACCACCACCACCCCCACCCCCACCCCCACCCCACCGTGCCACTACCACCAACGTAACCACCACCATCACCCTCACCCCTACCACCTCATCACCACTGTTGTCGCTACCACTATTATCGCCACCCAACCACACACCATCGCCCCACCATCACCACCGTCGCCACAACCCTACCACCATTACCACCGTCCCCCACTACCCACCCCTATCATCACCACCACCACCATTATCATTGTTGCCACACCCTACCACTACCGCCAATGTCCCACCATCACCCCTACAACCACCACCATCCTCACCATCCCCATCACCACCACCCTACCATTGACACCGTCGTCGTCACCACCACTGTCGCTACTGCCACCACTACTACCCCCACCTTTACCCCCACCCCATCCTACTCCCACCTCTACCCCCACTGCGGCCGCCACCACCATTGCCATCCACCACCGATTGCTACCACCGTCTTCCCCCGTTACCACCCAACCCCGTCGTCATCTTTTTTTTATATTTGTTACCATTACCATTATCATACTGCTACCACCGTCGCCCACCATCAACACCCACCACCATCATTGTTGCCTACTGTTACCTATTACCACAATCCACTACCACTTATCATCGCCCACCCTTGTAGCCACCCAATATCACCCACCCCCACCTTCACCACCACCGCCGTCGCCATTCGCCACCACCCATCACAGTGTCACTTAGAAGCAGCCATCGTCGCCCACCATCACCATCGTCACCGCCCACAACCACTATTGTCGCCTCACCACCATCATTGTCAACTATCATCACTGTCGTCCACCACCACCTACACTCACACCCACACCCACCATCACCACCGCCGTCACCCATAACTTCCATTACCACAATCGTCACCCAAAATCCATCGCTACCACTACTATCACCGTTGCCACCCACGGATGCCACCACCACCATCGTCGTCACCACCACTTCAACCATCATCATCTCCCACTATTTACCACTATCACTACTCACTCCACTACAATTAGTGCTTAAATTATTTCTCTCTCCTCTATATTTATGATTTAATTTTGGACATAAATATAAAATATATTTATTATTGACATTTTTTTTATTACTACGTGCTTGAAGGCACGAGGAATAACTAGTATATTTATACTACTATAAAATTTGAACAAACTTGAAAAAATTTTGTTTTCCATTTCTACCCTAAAACAATTCAATTAGGACAATTATATACTTTAAAATAAATGAGTTATCAAATTACAGCTAAATAATCTATAACTCCTCTGTCTTGTGTTTCACATTAACTATAAAGGAGACACTCCACATCCTAGAATTGAATACAACCAATAAATATTAAAACTGATGACACTACAAATTCTAGGATTGATACAAACATTATTCCATAGCAAAAGAAACGTAAATGACTCTTGATCTCCTCATCTCTCTTGCATTCAAATAAGATTAGAATTCAATGTGGGTATGCTATACACAAATAACATTGTTCATTGCCTCATGGTATAATTTTAAATGCCCAAACACAATACACAAAGCGTTAGACTAATTGCATGAATTCAAGGAATAAAAATCTTGATTTTGGAAGACAAAGGAGAAAGAAGAACCTTACCTGACTTGTGAGAGCTCATGTGAATCCTTTTTTTCTCAGGTAACTCAGCTACACAAAATGTACATGCTCTGATTTTCAATTTGGTTTTACATTTTTTCCCTAAAATTGTTAGTGGAAGAAGAGATTGAAGAGGAGGCACCCATGAGGCAGTGTTCTAGATAACCCGAGTGCTAACTAATTAAATAGATTGACCTGTCTGAAGCTCTATTGTTTAAGTACATGTTTATCACCTTTTACACAACAATTTTTGTTTTAATTTCAATTTCACGAACGGCGTTTGTTAAAGTGGTGACTTTTGTCTTAATTTTATTTCATAAGCTTTATTGAACGAATTTTGTGATTTCTATTGGCTTCTATTTGATGGTTAGCTTATGAGTTTCCTCCATTGTTTATGTGAAAAAGAGAAGATAACATTCAAACGGAAAAAGTGGATCACATTTAAGTTGTGGTACTTATGTGTTCCCAGAGAGATTGTTAAAAGAGAATGCTTCATTATTCGACAGAGAATCTCAATCGCAATGTTGCCGAGGTACATGTAAGATTCAGTTATGTAATTAGAATTTTTCGTAGTTCAATTTTCAATATAAATATGACATTTTAGGGAGTTGATCAATTTTATCGCTTTCTTATGGTCTAACTTTTTTATTTTTTTGAAACCTAATTCCTTTAATTATGCGCATTCCTTAACAACATCACAAAAAGAAAGAAACTTATGCATGTAATGCATTAACACATTTTTGGGGTAGAGACGTCAAGAGAGATGTGTTATTGCTTTTGTCATAAAAGATGCACCAATTATTCTTAAACATGATGATAAGAAGAGAGGGAGGCGCAAAAATGAATAAACCAATCTTATGGTGGAATTGTTTATTATGCCACCTTATTCTCGGTATCATTTTTGGTGGCAGATAATGTGGTAGATGTGTGCTGCAAACAGGTCTAGGGTGCCACAAGCCAGTACACTACTGTGATTGATTTATCTTATGAAAAGATTCAAAAGAAAAACGAAAGCAAAGGGTCCATGAACACTTAAATCGATGAGTCAGGATATCCTTTGAGTGCTAAACGATATGTTATCCTAGGTTTGACATCCTATTTTTAGACCAGTTTTAATTGTCTACTAATATTTCCTTTTACATAGAAAGAGGGAAACCTATATTTGAGAATGCACATAGATGAAATATCAATCACAAAAGGACATTGTTTATTTAATCAAGAATGCCTTATAGAACAATCTTAAATACTTTTTCATGACACTAATGAAGATGATCTTCACTCATTATTAAAAACTCATTCAAGGTTCCCTTTTGTTGTTTATAAATTTTAGTTTTAGGGTATTGTGCTTAGTGGTTCTAATTAGTACTCCCCCCGTTCCTAAATATTTGTTGTTTAAGGTTTTTGCACAGGGATTAAGGAAGTTATTAAATAGCTCTAATATGAGTAAAAAATAATTGTATAAGACTAAAATACTCTTATTCAAAATGTATTGGGAAGGAAAAGAATATGAAAGACACTTAACCTACACTTAATCTATTAAACACTTATTGAAAAACATAGATAAAGGTAAATTTGGAAGAAAAAATATTAATTATGCTTTGATTTTATTAAACGACAGATATTGTGGAACAAAAAAAATTGCGTAAAATGACAGATATTTAGGAACGGAGGGAGTACTTTCTATAGGGATCTTGGAAAGATAGGGATTTTATTTTTTTTGATGGATTTTGAGGGAAAAAAATAATTGGTTATGGTTGGTTTAAGTATTAAGACCACTAAAGGGCTTACGAACTTTAGTGTATTTGTATGACTAGCTTATTATTTTGGTGATTTAATTGATTTGTATCTCAAAATACTTTTTACTGAGCTCCAATGACCTGGATCCTCAAATTGTTAGACCATAATATGGAGTTTACCCCCAATTATGCAGGTAAAAAGACCATGTGCTTATCAGTTGCACTATATCATCAATCAGGCTTCACCTTTGAGAGTGAGAAAAATGACTATGAAGATGGTGAGAAATTCAAACTTGTTTATCAGAGACCAAGATGTATGAAATCAAATGTATTATTCAGCCATGGTAGTACAATCTATGAACAACTCAATATCAAAGAAAATTGCAATAAACTAATGAAGATCAATCTCAAAGATAATAGTATGTATTGTAATACATTTAGTTCAATGAAACTTTTAATATTTGGCCCAAGCATCAAGATTTTATGAAAACTATCCTAATAAAAACAAAAATATAAAAAAAATGTACAAACACATGAGTTACAAGGGAACGAAATATTTACACCAAATTTTTAATATATTAAGTATATATAAAAGTTTTCTAAAGTGAATTGACGGTCACTCGGGGACCGACCCGTAATGAGTAGGGACGCCATGCTCGTATGATAGGATAGACTAAATATTGGCTCACGAGTGTGTCTGTGAGAGAGAGAGAGAAGGAGGAGAGCATGGCATCCATGGTAATTCCTTCGTTCTCGCATTCCTACCTGAACCTGCATTTTCCGGTGACTCGCCAGAAGGGTTGTTTGACAACAATGACAAGAAGAAGAAGAAGAAGGATGTCTTCTCTCCTCATGACCACTCGCTCTAGTCTATCCGACAACTCTGGTCTCCTCCAAGCTGCCAAACATACTGTAACAACTCCATTCCTATGCTCATAAATTCTCAAGTTACCATGTATTGATGACCATGAATGAAGTTCATGTTTCGTTTTATCTTTCGTCAAGTTTCCAATTTACTGCCCCCACCCTTTTTGAGTAAAGTCACTAACGAAAATTGCCTTTGCTAATTTGAATTGCTTTTTCATTGTATTGCTTTGCAACGATAGATTTTGTAGATTTTTTTCAAGGAGAAGACTATGGTATTGAACAAAACTTTATGATATCGTACCGCCAAAATTTACAAGTTTTCTCGGTTGAGATATAAGTTTTTTGGTTTGTTTAGGACGAAAAATTTACAACTTTTATGGTTTAAGTTATAATGTTTGTGAGTCATTTAGAACTTTAGGATCGATACTCAAAATTTTAGGATTGATCACAAGTTACGCCAAAAGTTGTAAATGATCCTGACATGCTGTAAATAATCCTCAAGTTTTATAAATGACACTTAAAAGCTGCAAAAATAAACCACAGAACTTGTAATGGAGGTATGGTACTTAACAAAAACTTTTCCGCACCATAGACTTCTCATTTTTTCAAATGTTAAGAGATTGTTCCAGGACTGTGTAATAAAGCCTCCAAAATTAGTGTAAGTGTTGTGAACCTGTTCACTCATTTAATTGGTTATTAGTTGGGTTCTTCAATGTGGTATCAAAGTTGGAGTTTGAAGTTTTTGGGAAAATATGTCTATTTTTATCTCACTGATTGTGTATGCCTTCATTTGCTGGCATTATCTGGTATTTCTCTTTGTTTGTATCATGATGCACTTAGTTTCATCTCTCCTTTTGTCTCTTTGTTGTTCTGTCTACCTCTCCACCTGCGAGTGGAGGTTGCTTTTTGGGACTTTGTTATGTATCACCCATTTGTCTCCCGTTAGTATAATAGAACCTCCCAAATTAGTATATGAGCCTTATGGGCCTCTATTCATTACCATCTGGTTTTGAATTGGACTATTGAACAAAACTAGTATAAACCTTGTCAACATGACTGGTATATGAACCTTGTAAACCTCTATTCATCTCAAATTAGTTTTGAGTTGGATGGTTCAGCATGAACTTGTTATATGTTTTTTGAATTGCATGAATATTACCTTGGCTTTCCTTTCAC
Organism: Ilex paraguariensis; assembly: GCA_963454935.2. NCBI lineage: Eukaryota > Viridiplantae > Streptophyta > Magnoliopsida > Aquifoliales > Aquifoliaceae > Ilex > Ilex paraguariensis. Next base: position 27,136 of record CAUOFW020001409.1, read on the forward strand.
TGACAAACAGCACTGGCCGGTGTCTTTATTTAAATGGATAACCAATTAGATTGTGATTTAGATAAGATTTTAGCAAATTCTGAGAGACCACTTGTCTCAATCATGTAATAGATTTGGTATGCTGCTTTTTACCATACTAATTATTAATGCTGGTTCTGGTTTTTTTTTGTCAATTTCTTTTGAGAGTTTGTGTTTGGACTTGTTGCACATTCTTATTTATTTGATACATGAATTCACTGTGTTTATATTACGTATACATATTAGTGACTAGATCTGTCATTATTCTATTAGCAATTTAGCATTTACTGTCCTTTTTTAATAGATATGTAACGTACTGGGCAATGGCTGCTTTTTGTATTATCTTTTAACAATTCTTATTTGGCACCACTCTGATTGTGTAACGTGATAGAGAATCTGAATTTAGAATTGTTTAAAATTTTATATTTTGAATAATTATCTTTGGCTTTTTTCTTTTTCTATTGTTTTTTTTTTGTGCCTTTCTTTTTAGAAAAAATTTGAGCGGTAGCCACTTACAGTTATTGATATAGATCACGGGTTAATCTCTTAAATTCAGAATTAGCACACTGACTCGCCCCTCTTTTTCTTTTACAAGACGTTCTGTGTTTTCAGTAGGCTGAAAAAATAAATTAAGAATCGACATTTAATAAAAATGTATTGTAGACAAAGAACGCATATGGCTAGAATAGTTAGTATTGAGTGGAGGTTGTAAAGGTAATGATAGACACAGATATTGAGAGCAGCAGAAGAGTTTTTGCTTGTTGCGTATCTATTGATAACTGGAAGTGGGGCTCTCAACTGTATACCTAGTTCTACAACTTGTTTCAATGGTTGTCTTCAGAAGATGCCATTGTTGTCTTTTGGGACAAAAACTGCAGAGGGCTTCTTGTTTGCAATTAGTATGAGCCGAAGGGGAGACTTAATATTGAAACATTATGCTTGCCTGCCTAAATTATTTGTTTAAAAGTTTGTACTTAATCTTCAATTTGCAATGGCCTTCGTTTTCTTAAATCCTAATTAGTTGGATCATTGATAGAGTTGCCTCTGGAGAATCTAGTGTTCTATTTGTTAGCTATTGTCAACCTTGTTATCATTGATGGTCTCATCATTCAAGAAGTTTAGATATGACCCCTCAAATCATTAGTTGTAAGACTGCAGCCTTCAGTTTTTTTTGTCCCCTAATTAGTCATTATTCTCTTTTTTTAGTGGGCAAATAATTAGTCATTATTCTCATCTAGATTTGTGTTGGAACAAACTTTTGCATGTGGGCATATCATGGCAGCCAGCTGGCTCCAAAAGTATGGCTCTGGGGGTACCCGAGGGCAGTGCTGTCAGTTATTTTACTATGATCGTGTCACAGATGGTTACAAGTCTGGTGGGAATTGTGTAGGCTGCTGGAAGATTTGTCATTGACTAGGGATCTTCCGGTGTAGCTGGCTGGTGGGAAAAGCACTACATTATGTGTCAGTGATGGCCGAATGAGAATGGACTAATCTTCCCTTGCTTGTATTGACTCTCTTTAAACTTCAGAAATGTGACACCTTGGAGGGAAATTGAATACATTTTCAGGACCAAATGTTGATTTTGTAGCCAAGCTCCTCCTTCTCTTATTGACTGGACCACATTAGCGTTTTGTGTCTTGGACTGATATCTTAAAAATAGACGTTCCGGGAAATTGGAAGACAACAGAGAGATATTCAGAAAATTAGTACTTGGTTTGCAATAGGGTTCTCCTCCACTTGGGCGACTCAAGCATATGTTAGAAACTAATCCCATCAAATCAGATAGTGAGTGGTTATTTCACTCACTCTATCAGGTGGACTGTAGAAATTGACTTCCAAAGAGTTAGGTAGTGGGTGGTTATTTTACTTGCTCATTATGTAACCATTCCTCCAATTTAGGAGAGAAGTTTGAAGTCATATTTAACCACCTTGCCCCCATCCACATACACATCTCATATTAAGTGGGATTACATCCAACAATGGTATGACCAAATCAAACTTCTTAGCTAATTTGGCCAATCACACCATGGTCTTTCTTTTGTGTAATAAGACCAATAAGTGCAAGATTGAAGACAATACAATTGTTAGTCAAATAGATAATTAAACCAACATATATTAAATTGGGATTTTGTTCTCAATACTTTTATCCGCCAATAATTAAGACATTGAGGGCTATATGCCCACTCATTCCAATGCCAATTGGGATCTCGAGCAGGAAGAATGAATGTTGCTTAAAGCTGGCCTGTAGGCAAAATTGATTCAATTACTTTGGTTTGATCAGATGAGGAAGTACTTTGAGCATCAGTTTATATCAGGCTGTTGGGTTCAATACCAGCTAAATTTCCAAGCAAAATTGACTTGGATATAGTTAATGGCTGCTTTTCTTGTTAGCATTGAGCTGATCTTGGGATGACATTTATCTGTGCCCTAGCAATTTTCAACAAAGAGGCGTGGCAGAATATGGAAGAGGATTCAAGAAAATCATTGGTAGAGTCAGGTGGGGAATGGACTGGGCTGCGTTGCTGGCCCGGGGTTCAGGCAAAAAAAAAAAAAAAAAAAGAATGGACTGGGCTTTGCTCTGGAGCCTTGTACAGGATCATTTTGAAACTGTAGTGTCTAATGTGAAATTATTCAACCTAAAAACCATAGGAGTTTAGTAGCCTTATGCTGAGCCATAAGTGGAGTTGCTTAATTTGTGCTGGGGTGATAGTTCTACCCTCTAAGAAGGCTTTAGCAGGCTTCATTGGTTGGTACTGTGATTGTACATGCTTCATTTGCATGCTGTTTTTGAACGAGATACTTGTCTCTTTATTTTCATTGGTACTGTGATTGTACATGCTTCATTTGCATGCTGTTTTTGAACGAGATACTTGTCTATTTATGCCACTTGAAATTGGGTTGTTGGCTGAATTGTTAGAGGGAGTAATTATCCTTGTTTTAGTTGCATTGATCAGCTTTGCTCTTGAGAGATGCCAATACCACATCGTAGATGTTGATTAGACTTTTTAGGAAGCCAAGCTAGAATGCTGAGTTTTCCGGATTTTTACCTTGAGTCAAATTACTTGTATGAGGCTAGATCAGTCTTGAAGATATGAATTCAGTCCATTTTATTCCTTGCTGGAAGATGACAACAGTATTGGGGCAACATTCCTTCCACTTCGTTATCACGGGCAATGAATATGTGAAGGTGAGATATATCAGCTTTTGAAACTAGTCAGTGGCTGAAGGCTGGTACTTTGTTGTGTTTATGGCATCAAGGAGATGATTCATATGGCTTGATTGCACATTACAAAATTATTGCTGTGATATTCTTTTAAAATTTTATTACGGTTTATTATCCATTTGGTTTCTGAAACATTAACCTTCGATGAGATTTGGGTAGAATTAGGATATCAAGTTTGTCTCAATGAAGGATGAAAATTAGCATGTTTTTTGTTTAGAGCATGAAATCCTACTTTTGCTGTCTGGGCCTCTAAATTATGTGCAAGTTCCAAAAATTTTAGGGGTACCTTGATTTGATTGCATAAATGAAGTCTTCTTGTGGACAGTTGATGCCTGGAGTTTTGCCATACCTTTTTGTAATAATCTTATCTGATTATTTATTCCTTTTTGTACTGGGATTATTAGCTTCTTTATCCTTGATGCCTTCCATTTTAAACTAGAAACATAGCCTTTGGCTTCTGATACTGGACATAGAGTTTAGGGGAAAAAACAAGGCAAGAGGATTGAGGACACAGTGCCCTATATAGTGTGGCTTTGTTTATAATTACACTTAGTTTGGTATGCTTTGATTTTATTTTCATATATGTTAAATGCTTTTATCTACTTCTGCATGAGGAATGGTTAAAGGAAAAAAATACATTTGTAACCTGTGTTCTCTACTAGGTCGATACATACATCAAAAGTGGCATGGTGATAGGGTTAGGGTCTGGTCAAGCTTCTGGTTTGGCAATACAATATTTGGGTCGGCAACTTCAAGCTGGTACAATAAAAGATGTAGTTGGAATACCCACGTGAGTTTGTATTCTTCTGTCTCCCATACTTGGAATTCATTTCTATACGTCATCTATTGTGAAAATTCAGAAAATATGGCCTTCTCTTGAGTTGTTTTACCTAACAAGTAAGGCAGAATTTTATGCTAAGAAACTATATGGCGGCTAATTTATGTCCCAAGTGCAAAGCAATTGATTGATCCTGGTCTGTCAGCAGTTAGTGGAATTGTATTTGGTTATTTTCTGTTTGTGGTGAAAATCAAGCAAATAATTGAAGTTAGGTCTGTATGACATAGTTGTATATACATTATCCACATCTGATATGAGAACAAAGACCTATGTTCTTCATGTCCTTCTCATGCTGATCATGTTTCTCTCCAGTGCTCACTTTTCTTTGTCAGAGTCCCTAAACTCAAACAGCATACAACTCTTATGTTTTCTTGTTCCCCTAGTTCTTATCTGCATGAGACTCCCAAATTTTGGTTTGATTTAAGCATTTTCACTGATTGTGTTTATTTACCATGTGATAGTGTGATTTGCATTGATGTGATGCAGATCTGTTGATAGTGCAAGTGAAGCAGCAAAGGCAGGAATTCCTTTGGATCAGTACCAAGATAGTTCTCAAGTGTGCACAAATTCTGAGTATCCAATTACTTGGTTGCATTTTAACTTGGGTCTGTGAGTATTACATGTTCTAAACAGCTCTGGTACCATTTGAATTTGAATCACTCACAATAAAACACCATATCTGTTTGCTTGTTAATATACTAAAAAGGAACAGAGATGGAGGCCCTTATATGGTAGGGCAACATAACATAAGGTAAACGATTAAAATACCCCTAATAACAAATATAATAGACTACTCTAATAAGATGGATGGAAAATTTCCAAATATCTTTGAGCCACGAAGAATCATCTTGTCGTAAATAATAATCAATGGTCAGTATCTGGTCGGAAGTGAATGAAATTCAGATGCCCTTTAAATTTCTGTCACTTTTAGAGTTGTTTGTGGATATACTCGTACTCTCATGTGTTAACCTTGTTTTAATAACACTATAGTGTTCAGTTACTTTCAAAATGCTATATAACAAGATTTTAGTTTGTGTTTTGCAGATTGATTTCGCATTTGTTGATGCTGATATTATAGAAGAAGGAACCCTTACTGCAGTGATCGGGCGTCAGAGATTGCAGGGTGTGGAATCTTTGGTTCAAGAAAAGGTGAGTCAAAATAATGTTTTTGGTTCTTTTTTCATAAAACTGGAACTCAAAATCATAGTGTGAAAACTGTTCAGAAAGCAGTTAAAGTAATTTTGCATGTGTGGGCATTTTCCACAGGTATTTTGAATTGTGCATAGGCATTGAAAGTTACGAATTGGATTTTCCTGGTCAAAGATACCATAATCAGTCTTGCGTCTGTCTATATTATGTTTTTGAAATCTTTAATCTTGCATAGGCTTTATCTTATTGTTGGTTTCTTGTCTTGAAACACTTACGTTACATGGTCACTCTGCTTACAGACTATTCTAAAAGCAGCAGGGAAGCTTGTATTCATTGTCATGGGAAAGATGTACAAATGTGGTCTAGATGGCTCAATTCCTGTTATAATTAAATCCGTAAGCTTCTGTGCATAGTACTGCATTGAAACATGTTGAAAATGTTACCAATCTAAGGGGAAGATGCGTTTTTAACGTGCTGAAGTTTTTTTCCAGTTCAACTGGATGGCAACTGCTGAGGAAATTGATGACCTTTTTCTCGGTGATGCTGAGGTATACAGTGTAATCAATACGGAATATGTCAAAATCTCATTAAGATGGAAAGTTTTTATGTTCATATCTCAAATATTAGGTAAATTTTTTACTGTTCCTATTGCGTAGGGCGAGGTAAACGGTAGGCAATCTTATTAAGATTGATTCCTAAACTCAAACCCACAACTTATGGTCTATGAGCATTTGCCATCACTCTAGGTCCGACCTCTATTTCAAAGACTTGGTAACTTGTCTACCTCAAAACAAAGAGGGGACAAAGTGAAAGACAGAAATAGAGGCAGACAAGAAAGCAACTTTTATATCTGAGACGTCTATAAACTTGCATGAAAGGATTTTACCACATTACAAACTATGTGATGAAAAAGATCAATCCACTCCCAGCAGAATTAATAATTGAAGTTCAAGTAATGATTGATGGGCATAATAGGAGAGTAAACTATGCCAAGGAACAATTCTTGTGTTTAATTTTCTTCCTTTATTGAAGGTGTGGAGGAGACCATCTATAGGGCATGCGGGTCCCCTTGGGGGTGACTTCCCTTTAGTTACTAAAGAAGGGCATAATGTCATTGATGTCATATTTACATCTCCTATACCAAGTCTAGGTACAGTTTTACTTTTGTGATGCTTGTCTTTTTAAGTGTCTTTGACCATCTGTTACAATTTGTGTTTTGGTGTCATTGACTACCTTGCAGCTGAAGTAGCTGATAGTCTAGATCAAATTGAGGGGGTTGTAGCTCATGGTGTCATCTCCAGGATTCCGTAAGTTCCTTGTCCCTTGTAAACTATATGTTGTATATGGATGAGGAGAATATAACACAAAGGTGGAAATATTGAAATGATGGCAAACCCCGCATTTAGTGCCTTGTAATTTATAACAATAGTAATTACAAGGAGAATTGTACTTCTAGGAAGTTTTATGGATCATGTTCTTTAAGTATCACTTAAGGACTCAAAGAGAAAAGAGTTTGATGAATTGCCTTGAACATTATGGACGATTGTTGGTGTATCTTTGTAGCATTAAGGTAAACTTGGGGTGACAATTTCTAACACGACACGAAAATACGACTCGAAATCGACACGAAATTAGTGGATTAGGATTGACCATTTCTTGACACAAATCTATAAATGACACGAACTGTAAACATGAATAATAAATAGGTCAGGTTAGTGTCGATCACGAATAACACGAAATTGACAAGAATAACCCGTTTAACTATTATTATTGGAATATAATGTTGAATTTTTGTTATTTTTTTTTATCTAGTATTGGTATAATTCTTATACAAAATAGATGTTTTTACTCATTTTTGTTATTGTAATTATTAAATTAATTTTTAGTTTATAAAAAAAGTATGAGTGTACGTTCGACTGAGTGATAATGAAATCTTAGATTTAAATCTTAGTGTTAATTTTTTGATTTGTGTGTTACATGGGTCAACACGAATATGACACAAAAATAAAATAGGTCAAGTTGACATGACATGGTTAGTCAAATGAGTTGGTTTAGGATTGACTAGTGGTCGACATAAACCCGTAAATAACACGTCACAAACATATCAGACATGACACGATTGTCATCACTAGGGTAAAGCACTCCCATTGGATATTGGAATTTTCTGTTTAGGGAACTATGTAGAATAGTTAGGGAATTTTCCTTATTAATTTGGGCCAAATGTGTAGTGGGTAGTGGTTTATAGTGACAATCCTTGGATTATATGATATATATATAGTCCAGTTTGAGGGAGAGTGTTAATAGTAGAAGGGTATTATGTGTAAATATAAAAGGGTGTATTTGTCTTTCTTATTATTGTAAGTTAACTATAAATACAAGTGGTGTGTAAGAGGTAGGTTAAATTTTTGGCCTCTCTCTATTTCTCTATAATATATGTTAATTCTTTCAACTTAACAGTCTACAAGGGAGATAGTTGCTTAAGGTGTTGAGTAAGAATAACATAGGAGGCTAAGGGAGAAACCATTGCGCAAGGTTTCAAAACGTGTATCCTAGTGTGTATCGTGTTCTTAGCATAATGTATTGTGTATCGTAATGTATCGAATGTCGTAAAATACGCATACACACACACTTATATGTATATATAAAGTACTCCAAGTTTCAAAAAAAAAATTAACAATGCAAGTTTATAGCAAAATTCATCAATATCAAAATAGCAAAATTCATAACAATCCATTATAAATCACATTTTTATGTTGATCTTCAATTTCAACAGCATCAATATCTTTATCATCAGATGCCAAGAAATCTTTACCTCATATATTCTTTTCAACCTTTTGTATGTCTTCATCTTCGTCATCATTTTTTCCAACTACTTGCTTTTCTTTAGTTTTCTTATTTGACAATATTTCTAGGCTCCACATAGAAACAATATAAATTTTAGATACTGTGATGATTGAATGAGTTAACAAATTAAAAAATATATAGACAAACTATATAGGACATTTATCTTTCTTTCTTTCTTTTTATTTTTATTGGTAAGTAGCTTCCTCTTTTTGTTAAAATCTCCTTTTTCAACCTACATGGGGCATATTGCAATGTATCGTGTATTATACAATAACATTTTACTCCTATATCAAAATGTGTCATACTGTGGATCGTAAGATATAGATTAGGTGTGGAGGTACTCTGTAAGGCCTTTGGGCATGTATTAAGCCACCTTGGTGTCTGATTATATCTCTCGTATTCTTTTTTTCCTTAATCTCAATTTTTATTTAGCTAAAAAAAAAAATACTAAAACCATGATTGTGGGTGGTTGTGTGGCTGTTTTGTTGTGGTTCGGTGGGTGTGTGGAACAAGGGTTGGTGTTTGTTGGAGAGGGTGAGGGGTCTAAGAAAAAGAGGATACGCTGTTTAGCTAAAGAGTCAATTTTTTTACAATGAATGTTAAGTTTGGAAACACGATTAATAATTCAACAAGAAATAAGTGGGTGATGTTGGACTTTAATCATTACTAGTTTCTGTTTAATAAAAAAAATGTGGTCAAGGAGGGAGCCGGTTAGGAAATGGAGATGTTATGAGAAAGAGATAGAGTGTCGTGAAAGAGAGGGAAAAGAGAGAGAGCCAGTTAAGGAAGAGAGACATGGAGTCGTGAGAGAGGGGGTGAGTTGGAAGCTTTAAAATTTAACTGTAAACTGATTATTAATAGTGATAGAGAACTAGTTAACTACCAATAAAGGGAGAGGATACCAACCCCCTTCTCTTTCTTTATTAATAATATAGATTTGTATTGATGTCGGTTTTACCAGTTCCGTAGGGAGTCTTGCAGCTATTTCAAAAGGGGTCGTCGCGATAATATTGAAATGTCGTGGGGTGGTCCAATAATAAGTCCATATATCAGGGAATGTAATAGTAATTTACCCAAGGATAAATATAATGAGACATTATAGTATAAATAAGAGCATCTTCAACCATGACTCAAAGTTTTACTCAAATTTAAATTAATATTTGAGTAAAAATCTTGATCTGATATAAAAGATTCTAATGGACAAACTCAAATTTAAAGAAGAAGAGATTCAAATTTAAATAAGGGCAAATCCAAATTTAAAAGGGAGTAAGGATGACCATTGAATCTTTAAAAGATGGTGAAATTTCACCATTAAAGATTTGAGTATTCCTTGATTTGAGTAAAAAAATAAGTTTTTCTTAATTTGGTATAAGTTTGAGTCAAGGGTTGAAGCAAGTTTTTTAAACTTTTTTACTCAAATTATAATTTGAGTCTAAATTTGAGTAAAGGTTGGAGATGTCTTATCTATACATGTACGTGTAAACCAGGAGGACCTCTATAAAACAAGAAGAGATAGAAGAGAAGTAAAGTAAAGGTGTCTGGTTTCAGGAAGATGCCAGCTAGATTAAATGAGTAGGCATATTAGCGTTAATAGTGATAGAGAACTAGTTAACTACCAATAAAGGGAGAGGATACTAACCCCCTTCTCTTACTTTATTAATAATATAGATTTGTATTGATGTCGGTTTTACCTGTTCCGTAGGGAGTCTTGTAGCTATTTCAAAAGGGGTCGTTGTGATAATATTGAAATGTCGTGGGATGACCTAATAATAAGTCCGTATATCAGGGAATGTAATAATAATTTACCCAAGGATAAATATAATGAGACATTATAGTATAAATAAGAGCATCTCCAACCATGACTCAAATTTTTACTTAAATTTAAATTAATATTTGAGTAAAAATCTTGATTTGATATAAAAGATTCTAATGGACAAACTCAAATTTAAAGGAGAGATTCAAATTTAAATAAGGGCAAATCCAAATTTAAAAGGGAGTAAGGATGACCATTGAATCTTTAAAAGATGATGAAATCTCACCATTAAAGATTTGACTAAAGATTTGAGTATTTCTTGATTTGAGTAAAAAAATAAGTTTTTCTTAATTTGGTATAAGTTTGAGTCGAGGGTTGGAGCAAATTTTTTAAACTTTTTTACTCAAATTTAAATTTGAGTCTAAATTTGAGTAAGGGTTGGAGATGTCCTAATTATACATGTACGTGTAAACCAGGAGGACCTCTATAAAACAAGAAGAGATAGAAGAGAAATAAAGTAAAGGTGTCTGGTTTCAGGAAGATGCCTGCTAGATTAAATGACTAGGCATATTAGCATTAAAACATAAATTTTCGGATTCGAGAGGTGCTTGAAAGTGAACACCTCCAATTATGTTGAAAACATCAACTATGTGAAATGAATAACTCATATTACTCCGAAGAAATAAAGCAAACACTTAGAAAAGTTATTCAATCATAAGAAAGGATAACGCCTTGGAGCCATTGGACATGTCTGGACTGATGTGGTGTTGTAGGGTCCAGGAAGTTAACCTTGCCCCAACAATAGCAATGATATGTGGTTAATTTTAAATTTGATATTGTTATTGTTGGTTCATTAAATTAGGAGACAGGCTTCAAGAAGAGAAAGTTTGGATTTTGAGGTTTTATTGAAGAATGAAGTATGATAAATGAAGGGTGTAAGTTTTGTTGAATGACAAAGAAGGCGATGACAAAATTTAGTAATTTTTGGACATGACAGGAGGGGGAGGAGATAGGAAAAGATTAATGTGGATGATAGAGGTAACCAACCATCTGGAATCAAATTGACAGTGAAAATGCAATTTAGTTTATAATTTCCACTCCAAGTAAATGTTGTATCCTCCATTCATTTGACATGACTCAATTTTAGTTTATAGTTATACACAAAAGGTGACAAGATTCTAACTAAATCTTTATACTTGGACAGAGCTAAAACCCCCCAAGGTCCTTAAAGGATTTAAGTGATGATTTTTCTAGGCCAGGAAGCTTGGATATAAAGACATAATATTGGTTCAAAGCCATACGGTTACGGTGGTACGGCAAAATCTAAAAAAAAATAGGATCCATATATGTGAAGATATTTCAACAAATATGTAGGCAAGTTTGAATATATTGTAATATATGATAAAATTTGATATTAAATGTATCCAAAAAACTTTAATAATGATGATTTCTACATATATAGTTGAAAATAAATAATATCAACTTCATCATTCAGGTATTGCAATAGACAATTCATCTTAAACATCTAATATATAACTCAAATATTAAATTTGGTACTAATGAAATGTTGTAAGAGAGTCTTGTTCAATAACATACCAACTAGATCATCCATTTTGTGGTCAAAATAAGTAGTTTCTTCTTAAGTACTCCTAGGACTGTCAAAATTCGACATGACACGAATTAAACGGGTTTGGGTGATAAACGGGGTGACACGCTAAACACGTTTAATAAATGAGTCGTGTTTGGGTGAGACTTGTCAAACCGTTTATCACACGTTTACCCGTTTAAATAAAATTAATATAATAATAAATTAATAATTATTTTAAAAAATTAGCAAGAAAAAAAGAAGTAAAGAAATCAATAAGAAAAAAAGAAATAAAGTAGTAGTTCAAAGACAAAAAAGAGGAGATGTGGAGCACTTCAAAGACAAAGGCAAACCAATGCCTTTTGTTTTTGTCCTACATTGGAAAATGAGGGGAGATGGGGAGGGTTGAGTTGCGTATAAAAAATAATGACCTCTTGTTTTTCTTTTTAAGCCTTTAAGTCTTATTTTTATGAGATATGAGATTTGACTAAAAATTCCTCTTTTTTGAGGTAATTGAAATTGACAATAAAAAAAGTGGAGTATTAAAATTTGTTAATATAATTTTTTAAAAATTAAACGGGTTAAACGAATCGTGTTCGTGTTGAGATTTTTCACCCGTTTATTAAACGTGTCGTGTACGGGTTTATACATTTTCCACCCGTCACTCGTTTAACCTGACACGTTTGACACCCCTAAGTACTCCTATAGTTTTGTTATGAGAAAATACATATTTCTTCATGGCTTAAAATTTTCAAAAATTAAATAATCAGTCTTGGGGAATCATAAACATACTGGGCGCCTATCCTTGGTGTTTGGTGTAGCCAAACGTATCCACAATTAAAAAAAAAAATTTGTAGCATGTTTGAGATGTAACCTTGTTCATGTATCAATCCTTCACAGATTCTAGGATAGGATTTCACACGCTTTCCATAAATTTCCAAATAAAAAAAAGAAATTTGAAAACCTTTTGTGGAGTGTGGTGAGATCACATGACTATTATGGTTAGTACTTAGTAATATAAATCCTCTATGTCATCACAATAGGCTAGCATGGCATTTTTAAGGTTTGATTTACTTTCTTTGTGGCAATAATTTTTTTCCTTGTGGTGCTTTTATTCAACAATCTTAGCCAACATCCTATCATCTTGTTCTCTGTTGGCATTATCTGAACCTTTGATCTCTGTCTTCTCTTATCTAGCCATCATGAATCTTATCATCCTCATTTTCTTTTTAGACATTTGGTAATGCTTAAACTGTGCTACATTCACTATGTCTACATGTTTGGTAGAGGTTTTGATATGAATTCCCTTTGTTCCATTATTTTTGTGTGAAATCAAAACAGGTTACATAGATATGCTAACTAATTCTTGCTCACTGTTTTGATCTGCTACTGGGTTAAATGCAGATGCACAGCTGTAGTTGCTACAGAAAATGGGCTGCACATTGTTGATAAC
>CAUOFW020001409.1:47500-97277 GCA_963454935.2 Ilex paraguariensis
ATGAGACTTAGAGTTTCAATTGGAATATGGTGGTACACTTGAGGCTTATGGGGTTTTATATACTATTTGTTTTTACTTGGTTTGCCATAATATTTATTTTTTGGGAAATTTTTTTTATTTCTGTTATAGTAAGAATTACTCTTACTATAAGTTTTAACTTTTTTGTGTTTCTTACGGCATGGTGCTATTGGAGGTAACCCGTATAGTTCACAAAAGTTTCCTAACTCAGTTAGCTTTTGTTTGTCACTTTTAGTTTGATTACTAATTTTCATGTCAATATACATTCTTAATCATTCTTTCTGAATGGTACTGATAATATCACCGCATGTTAACTCATTATATTCAATAATTCTGATAGATTTATCTAATCATCTCTAATTTTATGAGCAAAAAGATTAGATAAACCATTAATAAACTTTTCACAATCTTCTCTGACCATTGCTCTTGATATAAATACATCTATATACCACCTGAAAATCATTTGAGGTTGGACACATTAGATTACTAAGTTGGTCATGGATTCGAAATGATATGTTACTTGGTGTACCTACAAAATGTTTAATTATAGTATAAATTAAACTATTTAATCCATTTGGTTTAGCTCTTCCAATTGTTTCATCAAAGATTGGATTCTTATCTTCATCTAACTCAACTACATATCTCATGCTATTTCTTAACTGTTGAGTGAGATAAGTATCCCATCAACTTTGTAACATTCCTGTGAATCCAGAAGTTAATAGATCCACAATTTCTAATTTGGTATTATCAAGGTTAGTAATGTTACTATTTGCAACCAAAGACAGATGATTAATCTTATTTAATATTTGTTGTTCACTTAACCGATCTGTATTCCATTCATAGAGGTTGTTGGATTGGACTGAAAATTAATTACTAATAATCCTTTCTTCATATTGAATATCAGGAAGATTTGGTCTAGTATACTAATTTTTGATAAGACTAGTAGGGTTAACTTTAGAATATGTTAACTTGTCTAGATTTTGACTAGAAAATTGTTGTTCTAATTCTTTGATATCATAATCAGTGGAACTTTGTGATACACTAGTTTCTAACTCAGAATTTTCAATATTATTATGAATAGGAGAAACTTGAGATGTTATTGGTTCAATTTTTGCCAATTCTAGATTTTCTAAAATTTTCTCAATTTTTTTATTCTTTTATTTTCATTAACTGAGAAGCTAAATTTACTTCTATCTTGTGGTAGCTAAAATAAAGGTTTTTCTAATTTTTTACTAGTTAATGGTTTCATGTCATGAATTTTATTTTCTATTTTGTCTAACTGTTTACCAATTGTTTTTAAGCATTAATTGGTAAAATTGTTTTGTTCAATTATTGTTTTTTTAGGTCCAATACATGAGGGTAACTTGAATGGTGAGGCTGTGACTTCAGAACCCATATGGTTAATTAATATGGATTCTGCTGGAGGATGACTAGAAGATACTGTGGTGGAATTTTTTGTCTTCCATTGATGTTTTGTTATTACATTAATTGATTTGTAATAATTTTCTAAATAATCAAAGAAATGGATTTCATGTCCTATTTCTTTTATGAACTTTGTTCATTTAGAAATTATTTTATCTTGCTTATTATGTTCACTAGATTTACTTTGAAATTCTCATCGTTTGGCCTTCCTTTCTTTTGACTGGAATTATGTGTGTAACTTATTAATATCTAGTCAAAATGGTTTACTAATTGTAAGCAATTGTTTTTTTATTACATTGCCTTCCATGAAGAAGAGACTGGAGAGTTTTCGTCTTCATCGTCTTCTAGAAACTTTGCCTGACTGGTGTAACATGGTTTACTAATTTGTGAAGATGTATTTATACCTTTCAATTTTAATTTATTGTCAATTTCTTTTGCTAAGTCTTAATCCCTTCAAGATATACTGGAGAATGTAGACTTTCTTCCTTCATTAATTTGAAGTGGCTTACTTGTTCTTCTATCATCAAAACTGATTCTTACTGATCCATCAAGATATTGGTGGATATAATGCAAGTTAGCTATAGTGTTTTGGAGATTTTGATGATAACTTTTATTCTCAAGAACTCAACTGGTCGAAAGATTAATATCTTTCCTATAGAGTTGTCTTGGAACTTGGATATTAGCTTCACTAGTACTACTTTGGAGTAGCAAAAATTTGTCTTTTAGGCTTTTACTTAATGCATGAACATTTAAATTTGTTGTAAAGTATTTATAATAAATTCTATAAATTAGAACTATGGATTGACTTCCTTTTTCCATGTTTGTTTATTCACCCGAAGTTTTTATATTTAGGGTTAAAGCTTTTAACAAATTAATTTCACTAAGATTCAAAGTAAAGTTTGAGAAACAATTAAAATGTACTGGCCCATTATGAAGGCTTGATTTCATTATACCTAAGATACTTGTGCTATAGTTTTTAAACTTAGCATCTCTTAGACATAATAGGATTGAAGAATTTATTCCTAGAGTGATTAATGGTTTAACCGCAATTTGAATTAATCCAATATGGATAAAGTTATATCCTTTTGACTTGTGTTTTTTATTTGATTCTTTACTAAGAAATTCACAAGTTTCATGATCTGTGGTTAAGGCATAAACCTGTTCAATAGTTTTTACTTGAAGTTCTGTTTTGAAGGTTGTTGGTAACCAACTTGTTTTGTAGATCTCCTTTATTGGTATTCTGGGTGTATTTCAGTTACTCTAGTCTAATTGTAACTCGTGAAATTCACGTTTCTCTTCATTTACCACTAATGGTATAGAAGAAATTGAAGTTTTGGAGCTAACTAATGAATTAGATCTAAATAACCTACTCATTGTTTACATCTAAGTTAATTCAACTAACAATTTACTTATAAAGTTTTTCTTTCCATGAGTGAACAAACCTTTCCGTAGTTTCTTTTCCACTCTTCTGCATCTCTCTAGGACTTGAGAACTTAAGTTTGAGTGACAAAGTGTGGTTAGGTGCCAAAGAAAATCAAAGCTTATAAGAAATTGACTAGAAGAACTGCAAGAGATTTATCAATGAGTGAGATTTGAAAATTTTAACTCAACAAAAAACTGACCAAGAACTACCAAGAACTATTAAACATTGCCCATGCTTGAAGGCATTATGTAACAAACAAAAAAATCGTAAGCAATTGTCCAGATTAAAAAAGAATAGCCCGAAAACATTCATACCAATTCTTCTTTTAAAATGACCAAAAATATACCGTCAATCATATCCTCTATATTATTAGAATTATCATAAAAATGAACAAAGAACTCCCCAAAATACCACCACATATATAAATGCCTTAGGAAAAAAAATAATTACAAAACCAAATAAAATTTATAATCTTTAGAGAACACAAAAACAGGAAAGCATCCAAATTTGAAACCAAGCAGATGAAGTTGATCCCAAAAACCAAAAGAGAAAGAAAAACACATTGTAAAAGGGAATAAAAATTTATGCAATCTAGAATTTATCATTTGTCAGTTTTACAAAGCCCTTCATTGTAGTATAAAGATTATTTCACACACAAAAAATACACACACACACACACACACACAAAACAATCAAACTCATTCATGCAACCTAGAGGAATAGACAAAGATTTAGAAAAAATTCAAAAAAAAAAATGCAATAACCCAAATCACACTCCATTACTGCTACATATGCTCTAACTGTTGGTGCAAACTTAGTCTTTTTATTACCTACTACATACGCTCCACCAATTGAATGTCAAATTCGTCTATTTTTTCAATTTCTTAGCAGCCAAGTATTAACACTGTCATTGTAACACTTCATTATACCAAATCATAGCTTACAATCCATCAGTTCTGAACAAAAATAAACAAATCGTCAAGCAATATTGTGAAAATTTGATTCCCAATACCACATGCACCACAAAAGTCAAACCTAAAAATGCCAAACTACATTGAAATAGTATCGTTGCATAATTAAAAATGCATTATCCTGGTGGGTGAGTCCCTAACAAAGATCACAAAAAGATTGAATGTAAGCAAAAAGAATCCATTTGAGTCGTATAAAAAAAATAAAAAATAGCTAAACTCTGTCTTAATGTAAAAAAGCCAATGAACTATATCAAAATCATGCTACTTATTTTGTATATGTAATCGAGAGAGATAAGGATAAAATCACTACAAATGAGACACATTAGGTATAAAAGAATCAAAAAGAATCTCATAACATTCATTATCTTTATATCATGCAAAGTAACCATGCCATTGTTCAACCAAATTTCCAATTTAAAATCACAAAGCCATTTAAATGACTTTAATTTAAACAAATAGAATTGCAATGTCAGCAAAAAAAATTTATTGCTAGATCAAGAACCCATTTCATCATATACCCTAAAATTATTGGAATCCAACAACATTTTATCAATCAACAAACATACCATAGGAGTAGCGACAACTAATGTAACTTGAAATTAACAAACCCATAGAATTGCAATAGAAACTTGAAATTATCGCTAGATCAAGCAATGCCATCACTTACCCCATTTGTAAATCCATTCAAACATAATATGTATCTAGATGATGTAATTGTTATATTAGCAAATATGCAAATTCTCAATATTATATAAAGTTTAGATAATATGTATTGTAATGAAGTGAAGCATACTATCACCTTTATGTTTGGATTTTGGAACTCAACCATGCTCATAAACATAAGTTCGGATAATAATTTTATATCAAAGAAAATAATCATGATGTACATAATAAAAAAGTATAAACTTTATCAAGTTGCTGTTTGGTGCAAGTGACACCACATACATAAAAAACTCTGAAATCTATGACCCCTATAGCTAAAATAGACAATACCAAAAGATCATTATGTCTTGGAATATGAATGGTGCACCCTATCAGATGGGATGACACTAAGAGATGAATAATTTTTAAAAAAAAGGAAATTCACATATTTTATTTATAGCAAAATTAAAAACTCAATTCTTAAAAACACTGAGAATTTAAATCTCATGGGTTATGTCTATCAAAGGTAAAAATTGAGGTTGTATTTTCTTCAGAGGCAAACCAACAAATAGTTTGAAATAATACATGCAAAACCCATAAAAGAATTAGAGAGAGGGATGGAGACGACGTGCAGTGGTTATGTGTGAGAGGTTGCAGGGTTTGGGACAAAGGGCAATAAAGGGAGTCGTGTGTGTGACTATGTGTAGTGGCGATGGTTGGAGTTATTGATTTGGGCATGAGTGACGATGCCAACCGATAGAGAGAGAGAGAGAGAGAGAGAGAGAGAGAGACGAATACGTATGGTGGGAGTTTACTGGTGATAATGGTTGGCAAAGTAATGAAACGTATTGTATTTGGGTGGAAGTGTAGAGCAGGTCGGATATAGTGAGAGACTCAAATAGACATATGGGAGGTTGAGATAAGCCTTTTTAGAGTCCTAGAATGAGAAGAAGTTTGTTGGAAATGTTGGGTGCAAAAATATTTTGGAGGAGTTTTGATTGTTAGATTAATAATCCTCAAATGATCTGAGCCACGAAAAGCTCAAGATAAGAGTCTTAGAGTTGTAAAATGAATGAAAGTCCAATTAGGACCATTGAATCAAAACAATCTGAGTCACGGAAAGTTCAAGACAAACAATCTAACTACTTTATTTTATATATATATATATAGATAGATAGATAGATAGATAGATATTTATTGATCCAACGGATGATATTCACTATTACATTTTATTTTCCCACCCACATGACTTTCTATGTATGGATTCCAAAATTCACGCCTTCTGTCTTGCTTGAAATTCACGCCCAACACCTCTCCTTTCCGAATTAACTCCTATTTTTCTCCAAATTGATCCAACTTTCAATTTTTGAATCCCCTTAATTAATTCTTCGGCACCCATGTTTCACGCCCAAACTATCTTAATTCTTCCCTCATCTTCTCTTCGTTTTCTCTCTCCCCCTCTCTTTCTTTTTATCTCTCAATCTCACTCTCTGCGACTCTTAGCTCCCTCTCTTACCCTCTCGCACCACCACTCCACTCCACCAGCTCCTAGTGATGGCGACTTGACCTTTGACATCACTCTCTCACAACACCAGCCCACGCCACCACCTTTACTCCCGCAGATACTTAAGTGACTACACTATGTCCACTTCAAGAGGACCAATAGTTTTGAACAATAGTAGGCGTCAAAGGTTTTGGCAGTTGAAAGAGTGGAACAATGATTACAAAAGTGAAAATTTTACCAACCCAAAAGAATATTATGTTGGAGTAAGATGAGAATGGGCATTTTGTGTTAAATGAATCAGACACATTACTTTGTATACCAATGCCACATCGACGTTTGTTGATGATGCAAAGAAGAAATAGAGAAGATTATGAATCAACAGTTAATCAAGTCAAGAAGGAGAATAATAGAATGTTGGTGTGTAGGTGTCGATATTATATGCTCCAACTTGCAATTACTATGGTAGGAAATGCATATGGACGAGACTTCTCATATGTTAAGTATAATAATATATTGAATAATGATTAGTACCTATCAGATGACTATATATCTAATGAAGAATAAAAAGTGTAAACTTCATTTAAAGAAGTAGTTGTCATTATTATAGCGGTACAAATGAATATTCCTTGTTTAGAAACCTGTATTTTTTGTGTATACGTAACTGAGTTAAGTCATTTATTGTTGCTCTAATCACAAATGTATTAGTGGAATTTAATCTAGTCACAATTTAGGTATGGGGCGTCAACAGGCTCGTGACTTAGTACACCAGGAATCTGTTGACACATCAATATTATACTTACAGGCTCACCATCGGTTCACACAGATATGGGAGGGACATACACATATTTTCATGACTACATTACATATATTATAATTAAACCTCACACTTCATTTAAATGACTTTACATAATTACCAAAGGATTTTGCACCATTAAAGTGCTGTCGAGCTGAGACAACTATGCGGCGACTTCGACGTCCTGATGATAGAATGTTGCGTCGTGTCCTGAGTGTCAAGTGTTACGGGTTACATAGTATTGGATTTATATAGCTCGACCATTATTTGTTCATTGCACTAGTCGAGCGGTGGAGACGCATACATTCTATTTACCTATTGGCAAGGCTACTGTGACATTGCAAGACATGACAGTACTATCAAGACTGACCATTGATGGAGATCCAGTGATAGGTGTTGACACACATGGACACCGTACAGTCCTTGAGTGGCAGGATTACTATGCGAAGCATCTAGGCATTAGACCACCGGGGGCTACTTTTGCTGGTTCTAGACTTAAGATGACCGTGTTGACTGTTCTATTTGTTGAGCTGCTCCGTGATAATGCTAACGCCATCACCATTGATCAAAATGCACGTGCCTACATTCTACTTTTCCTTGGGGCATGCATATTTGTAAACAAGTCGTAGAATAAGGTGGGGCTTCTTTACTTACAACATCTTAAGGACCTAGATACTTCAGGGAGGCTGAGTTGGGGTAGTGTTGCTCTTTGCGTGCATATACCAAGAGATGTGTCATGCCACTGCCCCAAATGCATTTGACATAAAAGGACTACTAGTTGTATTACAAGTACTATTTACTTTATCTTACGAGCTAAATACATTTATTTGTCCCCAATAAAACTAAATTTTATGTTGAATTGAACAGTTATGGGCATGGGAGTGGCTTACTCACATCCATCAAACTAGAGTACTCTCACATCAGCCAGGAGCAGCACAACAACAACAATCGAGATAACAGTACATGGCGATGGACTCGATGAGGTAGTAGAGGTTCCTATTGCTGCAGAGCCTATTGAGGGGATGAATGAGCATCATGATCCATTACCTTAGGGTCCATTGGGTTCTAGGTATACAAAGGAGTAAAAAGTAATATGATTAAATACTTGTACATCTAATATGCTTTGTTTGGTATTATAGGTGGAATACGCATATGACCTCATATGTACATAGCCCGAGAAACGTCCTAAGACATTATAGAGATAAACTAGATCAGATGTGCAATGACCAGGTTAGAATTCGACACGTGCTCAAAATAATAAAAACAATAAAAAACAAGCTAAGCCCTACATTTAATTTGATTATTTGAATTACTGTAGATGATGTGGATGCCATATACTTCAGATGTCATAGTAGACTTACCGGAGTGACGTATGGATGATGCGTGCACTACTTATCTCCTTTGCAGTAGTGGAGTGACATTTCCCTAAGCTTGTCATGAGACAGTTTGTATTAAGGCAAGTTATACCACAGTCATGCTACACCGGGACTACACTTCATGTTACGGATCGACGTGGTAAGGTAGGTTATGAATGGAGTGTTATCCATTAATCTTTTGTAGATGTTTGGATCCATCAATGGGACCATCTTATCGTAGGGGAGGCACATATAGGAATGATCGATATAAATGACACGTATATTGTTTGGTACGACCGTATCATTAGATGATTGATCGGACCTCCGTTAGATAGGCCATTTCTCGGATTCTAGCCTATGGGTAGCATCGTTGAGATCTTGGTAAGTTAATACATGTGTTCAATGTGCTGCCGACATAGTACCAAGCTCGAGTGCACCTGAGTCGACACTAGAACCGAGCATACATTGTTAGATACCAGCCCCTACCATACCTCATCATCCATTATCTTATACCATACCTCATTATACACCACTGCCTATTGTACCTACAAAGACACCATCCATACTAGTTCGTTGCATACCCCAACACATACAAGACCCTATCATATACAGGCTTCTAGGTGATCGCCACACCTCCTGAATTTATCGTAGAGTATGTTTCTCCCATTGTTATGCTAGACTCATCCACCACAGATGCTCTAGAAATTATATCACCCACCCAGTCTATCATACATGATTCACGGATGACATCGCCTCTTTCAGCTATAGAGATGTCACACCCAACAGACAATGTCACACAGAAGAGTGATACTGATGTTGATACGACTTTTGTAGTTGTACAAATGTCACAGCAGCGTGATACACGCGTTGATACGACTTCACTTGCATATCTTATTCATTGATTCGAGGTTGAGGGATGAGGTGGTCAAGGTCGAGATTGAGATAGGACTATAATGTCTATTGTCGGAGAAACGGTGTCACAGGTCATTGAGGGGGAACCATTTGAGTTAGAAGCACGTTGTCTGAAATGGCTGAGGAAGAAGTCGGCTTGTGCCACTTAGTATTATTATGTTTATCATTTTTTAAATTTATTTATATGTATTTAATTAAGTAGTTTTATTATTTTTTATGTAACTTAAGTAGTAGCAGATTGATTGTAGTAGTAGTGGTTGATTTTGGTTGTGATTGTGGATATGTTTGTGGTGGTGGATGTTGTTATTATTGTACATGCAACTTAAACTGATTTTGATGGGGTCAATATTTTAAGGAAAACTCTGTCCAAATTTTTTGAGATGTATGTGTAACGTCAGTATTTACAGTTACATACTACAATTTCTATATCACCATTATATTGTTTTGATTGTTATGTTGTACATTCAACTTTGCTTAACTACTTTTGATAACATATGACAATAAATGATACATGTTATTTAAGTTGGAAATGAAAGCACACACGTTACAACATTTGAATATGAAAATACATATACAATATGAAACCTGTGACGGAGGTTGTAGTAATTTAATCGTATTGTCATGCGATTGTTTTCAACTTTAATACAAAACAATGCACGTTCCAATTGTCGAAGAGGGTCAATAGGCATATTAACGACAGTTTGGCGAGGCCTGCGTCTATTGCAAGTTCACAAATCTTCACTTAGAACTTTCCTTTGATTCAAGTGATATTGTCATTCCTCTGTCATTCTATTTATGGACCTTTGTGAGTAACGTAAACGCTAATTTAGAGGATAGAAGAATTTATCCTCTAAAGCCCAATGATAACCCATACTTTCAAACAAGGTGCATAGACTATAATTCGTGGTTGAAATTGGTAAGTATACAATGAGTGTGTTTACACATGATAAATTTATATAGAAATTGTTATGCACTAGTGGTCACTATTTGGCTAGGTTATTGTACACGCAATGAGATTGCCATCAATGAACACTAAAAAGATGGTTGTGTCACAATAAATGGTGAATGGACTAAACACTGAACCTTATGGCCAACCTTATACACGCTGAACAATGGTGAGTACTGAATTGTGAGTTGACAACACACTATGTGACTATTGCCTATAGAATTGACTACACAATGTGTACAAATTTATTGTCCTTCTACTACATGTGACAGTGTCTGTGGCACTCTAATAAATTGAATCAACTTGACTATACACTATGCACATGACAACACACTCTCAATGTGTGAATACTACCTATTAAACAAACTCTCGATGTGTGAGTACTCTCTATTGAACTGACTACACCTGTGAGTCTTTATTCATATTCTAATGTGTCCATATTGCCTATTGAATTGACAACACTTGTTAATTTTATTGTTTATTCATCAGTGTGTGGTCAATGTCAGTGCTTAGTCATCTTGTGTTTTTAGCGCAATATGTGACTATCCATGCCAGTGCCACAGGCACGTTCAGTTGAAATGCACGTGGAATGGTGCACAGACAATATCATAGCACAACTTTAACGTGAAATTGATCAGATGCAATGACATTTAGATCGATTCCACTCTATCAACAAAGCAAAGATAGAACATTCAGATCTTGCCGATGCTATTAATGTAGTATTATCCGATCCATTACTAGCTTTTGACAATAAATTGTTTGACTTTGACAATTCAACTGATGATGAGCATGACAAATTTTTTCCAGCTAGTTTGTGCGCACGTGGTAAACCACTATGTTGTCTAGAATATGGTTCTCATTAGAAAACATATATTGTTGTATTTGTCTTGCATTTCGTATGAACTTCTTTGTATTCCTATTTCAGATAAATAAAGTAACTATCATGTTATTTTACGTTTGTAGATTAAGATGATTGTGAGAAAGAAAAAAAATTAAAAAAGGGGATACATATACAAATGTGTCATCCATAAAGGATAACTTTTTTATGTAATCCTTTTAAAAACACCAAAATGACAACTGTAAAAAAGCGGACTTGTCAATGTCTCCTTTACTGTAAAAGTGGATTCAGTAAATACGTTTTCAAATAAAAGCGGATTCAGTAAATCCGTTTTCATTTAAAAGTGGATTGAGTAAATCCAATTTTAAATGGTCAATACAAATTTATACAACAGTCTCATCTAATGAACGCATGGATGAAGATGTTGTTTTTACTTTAAAAGCGGATTTAGTAATTAAACTTTCATTGAAAAAATGTACTTACTGAATCCGTTTTTTAATTAAACGAGGCATCTCCGTCCACACTTTCTTTTATTGTTTACACATGAAAGTGGATTTATTAAATCTGTTTTTCAATAAAGTGTAATTGCTAAATCCGCTTTTAAAAATGTTGTAGTTTGATAAATAGGTTCGAAATTGTCGTATTTTGGTAAAAAAAATTAAAAAACAACCACATTTTGGTAATAAACTCTTTGATTTGTTATCTTCCTTTCCTAGGTATTTTGGTACGGAGTTGGGTTCTTTTTTTTGTGAGTTCCAGTATGTTACCAATCTTTGTACGTTGCGGCTTGATATATACTATTCCAAGTTTTTGTCAAAATGACATTTTGCAAATCATGTGAAGAGCAACATGCAAACTATGAATTTGAAGGATGGTGGAGAAAAAAACATAGAAGTGTGAGAAAGATTTGCTACTAAAATCAAATTGATATCAAATTTTTACAAAGCCTCATGAGAGAAAGTAGCTGAATTTGAAGAATAGTTCTAGTAAACTGAACTCTAAAAGAATAATGTTCAGCTATTTGATTTTCATTTTTACTCGTGGTATATAAAAAGAATCATGTTTTTTAGAGCCTTCATGAGTGGTGTATATTTTTTCCTTCAATTAGTATTGATTGGTGATGATGCATGTCAGCATTCATGTCAGAATTGATGACACAATATTAGAGTCATCTTAATAACTAAATATGCCTAACAAACAAATCTAACAACTAGGATCAATAAAATCGCAATTTGAATAGGAATTCTACGATCCTGTAAGATCTGGGCCACTATTCATTTCCTATCAATTTGGGATTCTACTAGAGATTAGAGATTTGGACCGATTTGTTTATTTTGGATCGTAACATCATAAGATGTGGATCGAGATTTGACAATCATAATCATAACCAAATCGAACATCAACTTGGGGCTGTTGGGCTCGGCTTGGGCTTGTTATTTTATAAAACGACCCGAATATGAACAAAAAAATAGGTCTGTTTTAAAATCGAGCCAATCCCAAGACTGAGTTGCCCACGAGCTAGCCAAGCTTGTATTTTTTCTCTTAATTTTTTATTTTCACTCCTGAACTAAGTTGGACACAATTGAAATTCCTTTTAATTTTTTTTCAAAAAAAATCACAGCTTTATGTAGACCTGTCAAAATCTGACACGACATGATTAACTGACATGAATCAATACGATTTTAAGCGGGCTTGAATGAAATTTTAATAGGTTTGGATGATAAATAGATTGACCCGTCAGATTAAACGAGTCGTGTTTGAGTTAAGACTTGTCAATCTATGTACTAATGATTTATCTGTTTAAATAAAATTAATATAATAATTATTATTATTCAAAAAAAATAAATAACCAAAAAAGAAGTATAAGTCAAAATAACAAAAACATTTCCTAACCCTAATTTTCTCTCTCTTCTTATTCTTTGGTCTGTCGTCTGCCTCCAGCAGCGCTTCTAGGCTCCACGGCTCGCATCTCAAGCCAACTTAAAGGTTTGGCACTTAATTTCTTCTTCTTCTTCTTCGTCTCTCTCTCCTCTCCCATTCTCTCTCTGATAGTCTGGTCTGATGCACTCCTCTCTGTCACTCCTCTTTCTCATATTGATGCATTCACCACGCCACACCCACTCTCTCTGATGCACTCACCACGCCGCAACCTCTCTCTCTCTGATGCACTTAGATACACCCACCCACACTGCCCCCACCCACACGCACCCCCACACACCAAATCGAGTTTGATTTAATCAAATTTATGCATTATTTGATTTGCACAAATTGGTTTATGTTTTATCAATTCATTTTGTCAGTCTGATTTGCACGAACTTGTTCTATTAGGTTCGTTTGTGTTGATCTGATTTGCACAAAGTGATTTATCATTCTTTGATCATGAGGGTGATTGTGGATATGCATTCTAGTGAAATTTCCATGATATGTTATTGATTCTCTTCTCCATAACATGCGTTCTAATGAAATATCCAAATTTTTACTGTTTCTTTTCTCTCCCTAACTTCATAAATTGTATGACAAATTGTATGCATTGCAGATATGCATTCTAGTGAAATTTCATGATATGTTATTGATTCTCTTCTCCATGACATACGTTCTAGTGAAAAATCCAAATTATTACCTGCTTCTTTTCTCTACTTAACTTCATAAATTGAATGACAAATTGTATGCATTGTTGACATTTTTCATATTTTTTTAGCTAACTTATTATGTTTGTTGACATGCTTTATATTTTTTTAGCTAAATTATTGTGTTTATAATTTTTTTTTATTATATGGCTGATCCAACCAGGTAATCCAAACCGGTCCCTCGGCCGAGTCAATGTTCAATCCGGTTTTGATCATGGTTGTCAAAATCTCGTTCAAGATCTTAGGATCTTATGATACGACGATCCGAAATATACAAATCGATCTAAATCTCTTGTAGAATCCCAAATTGATAGGAAATGAATCGTGGCCCGGATCTTATAGGATCATAGAATTCCTATCCGAATTGTGATTTTACTCATCCTATTACTAGTTGTTAAGTTTGCTTGTTAGGTGCATTTAGTTATTAAGATTGTTTTAATACTTAAAGACTCAATCTAAATGTGATTCTCTCGTATACATTTAGATTCTCTTCTATAATTGTCAGTCGATTATGAAATTCTAGCGGATGAGAAAAGCTACATGAAGTTCATTTCACTATCAAAATCTCTATTCATTTGTTTGTCTCTCTCATTGAAAAGAAAAAACAACTGTTAGGTTTGATCTCACAAGTGATAATTGTCAAATAGTCATTTATTTTCACTCCTATTTTTTTTTTTGATGTTGAATTGTTAAAAGTTGTTTATTCAACAATTTCTCAACTTTGCGGGCTCTCATTTATATTTGTCTCTCTAAAAATTAAGATCAAATACTTAAATTTTTCTACTTCTCACAACATCTCACGAGATTCATAGTCTGCCTTTGATTTTTAACTATTCAAAACTGAGACTGTAGTTTCCCAAATTCTAATCATATTTCTAAGTTTTTTGTTTTATATAACACTTGATGTACATATATGCTAGCCTTGCATATATTTTGTTCCTTGTTTTTTTAATTTGTAGGAACTTCGATTTATGTGAATTTTTGCTTTATCAGTTTGACTGTGATTGTGACTGATTTTCATTGTGACTTTCTAATTTATGCTTTATCAATTGTGGTTGTGATTGTGAACATGTTTGATATTTTTTGCTTTTATTTGACTCATCATGTATAAAATATGGTATTGTTATAAATATCATATTTTTTACCTTAATTATTATGTGTTATTATTATTTTTATATTCTTATCATCTGACTGGTCTGACCAGTTGACCACATAATGTATGTTGTTGAATGCATCGGAAGGATCATATAATTCTTTTACATGCTAGTTGTATGATATCTTATTTCCTTCATGTAGACAATATCATGTACTGTATCAGTTTTTTATTCTTTTTGTGAAGGACTCATTATATGAGTTCTTATATGGAATTTTCTTCTGTTAAACACATCCTTATGGAGGAATTCATTATTTTTAGATTTCCATATTGAGCTTACACCATTTTTCCCATCTTGTTCAACTTTTGCTGCAGGTTTTTCTGAAGGAGGAAGGTAAAGATGCTACAAAATGTTCCACACCAAATTGTACAATCACCAGCCAGATTAGGCCTACCCAACCATAATTCGCCGTCTCTTCAAAACCAAACCCCTCCCAAATTCTCCTCTCAAACTTCTCAATCTCATCACTCCCATCACCAAGGGAATGTGTCAAGTACAACCACCACCTCCTCAACCCTCCTTCCTCTCCTACCACCTCTATCTAGAGCGCAATCTCTTCTCCTCCAAATGGCTTCCCTTGCCTCCAGACTCTTTGAAGTCTCTCCAAATCGGCCCCATTGGCTTAGTGCCTTCCGTGGCTCCCTTCCTTCCTTTCTATCTTCCCAAACCCAATCCTTGACACCAACTCCACCAGACTTCTTGCCTTCCTCCACCAAAGAAATCCTTTCTCTTTTCACAACTCTTCAAACTCAGCTCTTTGAGGCTGTTGCAGAACTTCAAGAAATTCTAGATCTGCAAGATGCTAAGCAGAAACTCACCCGTGATATTCGGTCCAAAGATTCTGCAATGCTTGCCTTTGCCAACAAACTTAAAGAAGCTGAGCGGGTTCTTGACATCCTTGTAGACGATTACTCTGATTATCGCCGTGCCAAACGTTCAAAGTCTGAGGATGATATAGACAATTCTTGTACCACAACCGTTTCAACTCAGCTAAATTTATCTGACATTTTGTCATATGCCCATAGGATAAGCTACACAACTTTTGCGCCACCAGAATTTGGTGCTGGTCAGGCTCCTCTCCGTGGGGCACTCCCACCTGCTCCACAAGAGGAGCAAATGCGTGCATCTCAATTATACAGCTTTGCTGATCTAGATGTTGGTTTACCCAAGTCCGTCGAAAGTGAGGAGAAAACAATTGAGCCACTCATTGAAACAGCAGCTATGCAACCAGTAGAATCCAATCCACTTGCTAATCTGCCTGCACTTCAGGGCCTGATTCCTCCAAATATTGTGGTACCATCAGGATGGAAACCTGGGATGCCTGTGGAGTTGCCTAGCGATATGCCTATTCTTCCTCCGCCTGGATGGAAGCCTGGTGATCCAGTTGCACTGCCCCCGTTGGATTCTCTTCCTGTTCCTCATAGGATCGAAGAGCAACAACCACGACTCATTCCTGCTCAAGGATTGGCGAAGGCACCTGAGCCAATACAGGTTCGGCATGTGCAGCTTGATATTGATGACGACAGTAGTGATTATAGCAGTGATGAGGTGAGTTCTGATAGTGAAGATTGACTGTCAGCCAAGTTTCTTCTTTCTGCTTGGTATAATTTTTTGCTTTAGATAGGAATGCTAGAGGCCTCCAAGGGTTGTGCCAGTCCTCCACTATGGAAAACCAAATTTGTAACTGATTCCAGTGCAGGAATCGATCAATTTTACCTAAAAACTTTTTTTTTTCAATGTTTGGCTTTCTTTGTAACATATACAAAGTAGTTGTTGGAGTAAACATGGATTATCGTTGAAATTTCAATCTACATCCGACCAAATGAATTCGGATTTTGATTGGGATGAGGATGGTATATGCACAGGTCCCATATTAACCTGGCATCGAGATTAATTATTGGGTGATGCAGTTTAAACTAGTAACAACTACATGGAGCCCTATGCATTGATTTTTGACTTTGTGACCTAGTTAGCCTTAACCCAACATTGAACTGCAGATTTCTCTGACCCAAAGTAAAACGAAAGCTCAAACCAAATATTTTCACTGAATGGAGAGGATCATTGAGTCGATGTAGCTCAGTTTTGATCGTGAAAGCTAACACTGAAATGAATTTAAGCCTCTTGAATCTAGCTCAGTTTTAATTTAGTGATCTTATTTGTTAACCTGATGAATTATTGTCATTGAATTGATAGTGAGTTTCAATTGATAAAGTCAACAAATATCGTCTATATATAACATTGCTCTTTTTTTTTTCTTTCCCCCCTTGTTGGGATGCTAGCTTTTTGATAGATGGGGATAATACAAAATCAATACATTCAACCAAGTCTAAATAACCACATAGGCAAGCTTCCTTCTTTTTTATCGTACTCTAAACATAAAAGTGCTATATTTTTAAACACATAAAGTGATATGTTTTTAAACATGTTACGATTAGGACTGATAATGAGTGGTGTTTTGTAGAATTCATATTGTATTAAAATTTGTCCAATTTTATCCTGCTCATTTTATAATTGTACATGCCCAAATCCGTGTCATGTTAGGTTATTGCCATATATATGAAATGTTAGCCAATTTATTTCAGATTGATCCATTTATTTAGTGGGTTAATCATCCAATAAGTACAAGATTGAAGACAATACAATTGTTAGTCAAACAGATAATTAAACCAACATATATTTAATTGGGATTTTGTTCTCAATACTTTTATGCACCAATAATTAAGACATTGAGGGCTATATGCCCACTCATTCCAATGCCAATTGGGATCTCGAGCAGGAAGAACGAATGTTGCTTAAAGCTGGCCTGTAGGCGAAATTGATTCAATTACTTTGGTTTGATCAGATGAGGAAGTACTTTGAGCATCAGTTTATGTCAGGGGTTTGGGCTGTCGGATTCAATACAAGCTAAATTTCCAAGCAAAATTGACTTGGATATAGTTAATGGAAACCTAAAAACCATAGAAGTTTAGTAGCCTTATGCTCAGGCTTAAGAGGAGTTGCTTAATTTGTGCTGGGGCGATAGTTCTACCCTCTAAGAAGGCTTCAGCAGGTTTCATTGGTACTGTGATTGTACATGCTTCATTTGCATGCTGTTTTTGAACGAGATACTTGTCTATTTATGCCACTTGAAATTGGGTTGTTGGCTGAATTGTTAGAGGGAGTAATTATCCTTGTTTTAGTTGCATTGATCAGCTTTGCTCTTGAGAGATGCCAATACCACATCGTAGATGTTGATTAGACTTTTTAGGAAGCCAAGCTAGAATGCTGAGATTTCAGGATTTTTACCTTGAGTCAAATTACTTGTATGAGGCTAGATCAGTCTTGAAGATATGAATTCAGTCCGTTTTATTCCTTGCTGGAAGATGACAACAGTATTGGGGCCACAATCCTTCCACTTCGTTATCACGGGCAATGAATATGTGAAGGTGAGATATATCAGCTTTTGAAACTAGTCAGTGGCTGAAGGCTGGTACTTTGTTGTGTTTATGGCATCAAGGAGACGATTCATATGGCTTGATTGCACATTACAAAATTATTGCTGTGATATTCTTTTAAAATCTCATTAGGGTTTATTATCCATTTGGTTTCCAAAACATTCTTCGATGAGATTTGGGTAGAAGTAGCATATCATGTTTGTTTCAATGAAGGATGACCATTAGCATGTTTTTTGTTTAGAGCATGAAATCCTACTTTTGCTGTCTCGGGCCTCTAAATTATATGCAAGTTCCAAAAATTTTAGGGGTACCTTGATTTGATTGCACAAATGAAGTCTTCTTGTGGACAGTTGATGCCTGTAGTTTTGCCATACCTTCTGTAATAATCTTATCTGATTATTCATTCCTTTTTGTACTGGGATTATTAGCTTCTTTATCCTTGATGCCTTCCATTTTAAACTAGAAACATAGTCTCTGGCTTCTGGGAAAAAACAAGCCTAGAGGATTGAGGACACAGTGCTTTATATAGTGTGGCTTTGTTTATAATTACACTTAGTTTGGTCTGCTTTGATTTTATTTTCATATATGTTGATGCTTTTATCTACTTCTGCATGAGGAATGGTTAAAGGAAAAAAATACATTTGTAATTTGTGTTCTCTACTAGGTCGATACATGGAGAGTAAATGTTATTAGAACATAATTTATTGTCATAATTCACTATGACCTTTGACTTCAATAAAAAAAAAAAAAATTCACTATGACTTTTGGATTGACTGTGGAGCCCCTCAAATATTGGAATTTGGTGTTGATCTGATAGTTCTATTGAAACCGCATCATTATGTCAGCAAATTAGATCAGATATTTAGCTCCAAATAATATTAATCATTCAGAAATTATGGCCTTATCTTGAGTTGTTACCTAACAAGTAAGGCAGAATTTTATGCTAAGAAACTATATGGCTGCTAATTTATGTCCCAAGTGCAAAGCAATCGATTGATCCTGGTCTGTCAGCAGTTGGTGGAATTGTATTTGGTTATTTTCTGCTTGCGGTGAAAATCAAGCAAATAATTGAAGTTAGGTCCGCATGAAATAGGTGTATATACATTATCCACGTCTGATATGAAAACTAAGACCTATGTTCTTCATGTCCGTCTCATGCCGACCATGTTTCTCTCCAGTGCTCACTTTTCTTTGTCAGAGTCCCTAACCTCAAACGGCATACGACTCTTTATGTTTTTTTGTGCCCTAGTTTTTATCTGCACGATACTCCCAAATTGTGGTCTGATTTAAGCATTTTCACTGATTAGTGTCATTTTCGAGTTTGTGTACAGTTATAATCAAGTTCGTGTCATAAAATTTCAGTGGAGTTAGAGTCGTGTTAAGTCGAAAATTTTCACCCCTAACTAAGATAGAAAAAAAAATGTTTTATTTTTTATTTTTAAAATTTTTATTTTATTTTTAAAAAAAATATAAATATATATTTTATTATTGTATTTATATATGAAATTAATGTATATATAATATATGTTTGTTTCAAAGGATATATAGACAAATAAGATGTATTTCAACACAAATAATTAACTTTATATCTATTTTTCTTTCGATTTTAAAGGGATTAATTTTGGTGAGTTGAAAGGAAAATTCATTCATCTATTTTTCGCTTCTTCCTATTTTTTCTTCCTTACTAAATATAATATGTTGTTTATCCCTCTAACTTTTCATTATTTTAACTTTTGATTTTTCTATTTTTTTACTATACCAAGTAGAGCATAAGTGACAAATCTCAATAGGTCATAGTATAATTTTCCCTATTTTCTTTGCTGCAAAACAGCAACTGGCCATGTGCAGAAAATTACTATATCGTTGTAGAACTCGAGCATGCATAACACACCATAATGTTGGGTGATGTATATTGCTTATAAAATATTATATAGTTTAAATAAATAATTGTTACTTATTATTTTGTCATTAATTTTTTTAAAGAAATCAATTTGTGTTTCTCTTGAGTCAGTACCGTCACAATTTCTTATTGAATATGTATATCTTATCTATGTTTAGGACTTCACTATGGTACCGATAAAAAAAAATTGATATCATACATCTAAAATTTATTACTTGAAAGTGTATTTTTATAACTTTTTTGGGTCGTTTTATAACTAAAAAATTTATCATTTTTGTGGGTAATTCATCACCGTTGTGGATATTTTTACTACTGTTGGGGGTAACTATTTTTATAACTTATGTTGTGTACAAAAAAAAATTACCACTTTTGTGGGCGATTTAATACATATGTGGGTCTTTTTATCACCGTTGTAAGCATTTTTAGCGCGGTTATGATAACAATTTTTATTACTTTTTTGAATATAATAACAATAGTCAAAACACCCACAATAATGATAAAAATATCCACAAATATAATAAATTCGGTATAATACCAAAATTTTATTTTTTAGTACTATAGTCATTATAAGTTAATTTTAAAAATTATAACTTTTAGTATAGTACCAAAAAGTGCGCCACAATCTTTATCTACAATTATTTAGGGGTTTAAGTTACAACTGGATTGAGTATGCTCGATTTCAAAATATTATGCTCGATTACAAAAATTATAATTTTTAAAGATCAAGGTATTATTTTAATGGTCAAATTGCAACCCGTAAAAGAAGATATTATAATTGATTGAAGTAATTCATGAGTTTGATGATCGATCACAATATTTGATGATCAATCATGAATTATCTCAAGTAACTGTAATTTGCTTTTGAAAGATTTAACTTGACATTTAAAGAGATGTATCTAGACATTAAATGAAAAAAAGTAATTCAAAGTTATAATTTAATTAGGGATAATTTGTGTATGAAAGAACAGTATAATATAAGAAGTGAACATTCCAGATACAGAGAGAGAAGTGTGAGGAGAGGAAGAGAAAATTTAGTGTGAATGATTTTGCAAAAAATATTAGTAATCGTTTGATGAGTCTATTTGGCACAGTCAGATAAATTTATTAAAGGTATGTGTCTATATATATATATATATATATATATATATATATATATATATATACACACACTTCTTGAAGGGAAGATTAGTTGGCTTCCTTTGGAACAATCACAATGGAAAGAAGCAGAAGGAGGCCAAAACCATCACAACCAATACACAAACATAGAGTTATTTTCCTCATCTACTCTCTCTTATTCAGTCTCTTCCTCTTTGTCACAACAACATCAAAGGCAGAAGATTTTCCGGTTGGATATGGCTATTCGATTCGATCGACGACCGTTGACTCATCGGGGAGGTCGTTGACTGCTCAACTTCAGCTCCTCAAGAACTCCACTGCTTTTGGACCTGACATTCAGAATCTCAACCTTATCGCCAGGTAAGTCCTACACCTACTCAGTACTACCTAGATGTGATTTTTTTTTTTTTTTTCAATGCGGAATTTGTTGGGTTTTTTTTTTAAATAGTTAGGGTAAATGTCATAATTGACTCCTAAATTTTATTTTTGATTTTAATTTGAGTTCTGAACTTTCAATTGTTCAAATTTAGCTTTTCAACTACCAATTTTATCTCAATTAAGTATTTTTGTCAATTTTTACCGTTAAAACATTATGATTTAACACTTAAAATGGATCATATTTGGCTAGTTTCTGGTTAATCTAACGTTAAAAATAGGTATAAGAACTTAATTAAGACGAAGTTGATAACTGATTGAATAAATTTGGATAATTAAAAGTTCAAGGACCAAATTAAAACCATAGATAAAGTTTAGAGGTCAATTATGATATTTACCATAATAGATAATAAGTTTTGGTATATGATCATTGATAAATTATGTTTTTAATGAATAATGAAGTAATATGATTTTAAAATAACTCAATTATAATATATATTTTTTTGTACAGTAAGTATAATATATGAAAAAACTCTGCAGAAGTTAAACTTTGTTTTGTTGAAATTTAAACAAGTTTAAAATTTTCATTCAATATAATAGATTAAACTTTGTAGCATTACATAATTTGTTTTTTATATTTTATTATCTTTTTTTTTAATCCATTATTTTGAATATAATAGATTGTCAATGACATGGGAAGTAGGAATTTAATAAATAAATAGTGGTAGATGTAACTGTGGGGACCACTATTGGTTAGAATCTTCCAAAGTATATCATTGATTCGTTGACCACATAGAGCCAAGATTGCTATTAGTTAAAATATTTTTTTGTTGGGTTAGTTCAAGGGTCACAAATGTCAAGTTGAGTATTATTAATTTTATTTTTAATAGTTAATGATGTTTAGATTAATTTATACACATATCGATTAATTTTTTCATAGGCCATCTACGTCAAGAGTAAGAGATTTATGAGGGATAAATCACTTATAATCTGATTTTAAAGAGTTATTTACGATTCGAATTTAGGATGTTTAATTTTACAAATACTTTAGTTTTTAATTTCACTTTCACATAAGCCAATCAGGACACTTGGCTTCCGCTAGGAATGTATTTTTTTTTTTTTTTTTTTACGGTTAATTGCTATAAATGAATTATCCAAATATTTATGGTCACAAATTATTATTCAATAGGGTATTCCAAACTTTTTTTTTTGGTGGTACATACTTATCCAATTATAAATGATATGAAATTGGAGATTTTCACGATTCAAACTATTGATATTTTGGGTTGGTGGGGATACATCAAAAACAAAATTATGATTCAAATGCACAACACTCAAATAATACGGTATTAACTTAAAAACGGTTTGGATTCTTTCAAGTTGTATGTTTTTATCCACATCAATCATAGGTAAATTCCTAGGGTCCCACATGGAGTCCACCACTCCAAACAGTTCTTAAAAATTTTAATAACCATGATTTTTTTATTTTACTTTTTAAACCCCTCTTTTACACCCAAAAAAGTCAATTTCAAACGGGTCATTATCGGGGTTATCCCACATCGAATAGCCTTAAGAGTGTGTGTGTATATAAGACGGCTATGACACTTCTCATTTGTTAAAGAGTTGTGTTGTAGTTTGTCTATCTCAAAACAAATTGTGTGCTTATCAGGGTGGTCCCCTGTGTGGTCTGTTGCATCCTATTTTAGGCCTGTTTCAACCTACGAGGAGGCCTTTGGGCCTGGGTGGATCAATGGACAAGGGTTATCCTATATCAAATAGCCTTAGGGGTGTGTGTGTCTATATAAGATAACTATGACACTTCTCCTTTGTTAAGGAGTTGTGTTGTAGTTTGTCTGTCTCAAAATGGGTTATTATCATAATAATATTATTAGTCTCACTTTTACACATTTACAATATAATTTTTTTTATTGTAGTAATGCCATATTACTTGGTCTATATTTTTGGTTGATCTAGCATTAATCATTCAATTTTTGGTCAGGCTAGATCTTGATCGAAATTAATAAAATATTTGTTGAAAATTCAAATTCTTGGTTATACTATTATGTGCTAATATTTTTTTGATTGATATTCCTTTTATATCCAAAAATTACATTTATTCCTCTAAATTATGGTTTTATGTCACTTTGTCGCTTGAATTATTGAACTTCTGTTTATATTATCTTCTAAATTATTTAAATTGATTTATATTTTCTCAAATACAAGCGAATATTATTTTTTTGATGGAAAATATTCATTTATTGTGACCAAATAAAATAAATCATGTGGTTTGAGGAATAAAATGAGATAAATTTTTATTTAATTTGTAATGGAGGTTAATGTTTGAGATAATGTGAAACTAATAATAGTAAGTTGCAAGTATAATGTAAGATATATTATAATTTTGGGGGATGCCGTGGAATTAGTGTCGTAGTTTAGAGGGTGTAAGTGTAATTATTCTTTTTTTTTTAATTAAAACTTGGCACTGCGACCTTTTTGTCTACAGCTTTGAGAGTAAAGATCGTTTGAGAATCAAAATTACAGATGCCAACCAGGAAAGATGGGAAATTCCACAAGAAATCCTCCCCCGCCAAACTCTTTACCCCCACCGCCTACTGCCGGAAAACCACCCATCTCCACAGGAAAGCCAGTTCCTCTCAGACCCCAACTCCGACCTCGTTTTCTCCCTCCGCAACACCACCCCATTTGGCTTCACAGTCACACGCCGCTCCTCCGGCGATACCCTCTTCGACACGTCGCCGGATCCTTCAGATTCCGGCACGTTCCTCATTTTCAAGGACCAATACCTACAACTCTCCTCTTCTCTCCCCTCCAGCAGGTCCTCTCTGTACGGCCTTGGAGAGCACACTAAGAAAACCTTCAAGCTCACCCATAACCAGACACTGACATTATGGAATGCAGACATTGCTAGTGCAAAGCTTGATTTGAATCTATATGGGTCACATCCTTTTTACATTGATGTCCGTTCGCCGGCTTCTGATGGCAGAGTGCCGGCGGGAACTACCCATGGTGTGTTGTTGCTCAACAGTAATGGAATGGACATTGTGTACAGTGGTGATAGGATTAGTTATAAGGTTATTGGTGGGGTTCTTGATTTGTATTTCTTCTCTGGACCAACCCCAGAAATGGTTATGGAGCAGTATACCGAACTCATTGGTCGGCCTGCCCCAGTGCCTTACTGGTCCTTTGGTGAGTAGTTTCTTTTTTATTGTTCTTACTTGATTTTATGGGTGGTTGTTATTGTTATTAGACTTTAGTTTTGATGTACATTCCTTATCAAACATTTGTAGGCAATTGTTGGGAAAAAAATCATTTATAAAGTGAAATATAATGAGTTTGTGGAGTCCAAATATGGCGAATATGTCTATGAGGGATATCATTTATATTATTGATGGCCAAGTTACATTTCTTAAAGGTGAAAGTTATAACTGATCGATGTTATACATGATATGTTGATGAAAAATATCAAGGAGATGTAACTTTACCTTTAAAAATTGTATTTTTTATGATTGATCACAATATTTTGTTTTGATCATGTCCTTTGGAGTTACAATTTACACACTTGAAAAGTTATTATATGACAGTAAAACGTTGTAACTTTTGTTACGGTATCTCATTCGGTATGTAGTCGTCCTCGTCTGTGAATGACTGAATGTCAAATACGAGATTATCTGATGCTTCTTAAACAACTTTCAATTGTATTGGATCTTATCTGGGGTGCATATATGACTTTTTTGCATTTATGCTTGAGGGTGTATTAGATATGAAACCTTATCGCTATTGGTCCTTGATTTCCATTTATTCCAATATTTCTTGCTTGCTACTTTGGTTCAACTATTGGCACCGAGTATGACACGTTTAGGTTTTACTAATTGTTGGCAAAATGGGGCTTTTTAGATTTTCCTAAGAAAAGGCAAAGATTTTTGTTTGTTCACTTGAGGAATAATCTGTATACCTAGTTGATGATCTGCGAGAAAGTGATCAGTTTAGTTAGTTTTGAGGAGATGTTTGTATTTCTGGTAAAAATTGCTAATAGTCAATCTGTTTTCAGACTGTACCGGAGGTGAATGATTTATCCCATTTTGACTAGAAGAATTTTCTGCATTTGCAGGTCGATTTATTTTTAGATACCTTGAATTGATAGGTTCTTGACTGACAGGTCTATTTGTCATAGACTGTTGCGAATTCGACTATGATTAGTGCCCCTTTTTTTCGGGTTGTTATTGAAAACACCATTTTTTCCCTGTGATTAAGACATTTAGATGATGCTGCCTAAAAATAATGTTTCTCATCCCCATTTCTCTTCCTAAACATTTAATGTATATACATCATAGATTGACTCTTGATTGGAATTCTGACAAACATAGCATAGGCTTGTTCCGTAGCACGCTTCGGGCAAAGCCAGAGCCCGATTCTCTTGACCCCAAAATCTAGTTTTGATTCAAATCCCTCCTTAACCCTCACCCTGCCTGCACCACAGCCTATCATTATCCCTTACCAACCACCTCCCATCTACAATCTTGATAGAGTCCCTTGGAATTAATAAAACAGATACGGAGAAGAGAGAAAGGGAAGATTGTGATGAGATTGGGAACATGACTCGCTCTGATAGATGGTTTAAGCCAGACAACCTGAAAACAAATAGAGATAAAGAAAAGAATAAAGGGAAGGAAAAAACTTATGTTTTTTTCAAGGAAATCTAGAGGTAGGAATAGCATGTAGCCGAACAGCTTAACAAAGTCCCCACCCAAATTTCGTTCTTAGGTCTTGCATATGTCTAGAGAATTGCATAAGCTTCACATGAGCTTGACCATTGTTTATAAGAATGATGAGTTTGAAATGGTAGTAATTAAGATTCATGGTTATACTCTTAATTAAATTGAACTTTCTCTAGTTATAGCTATTTCTTTTTAACTTTTGTAATTCAGATGATTGAGAATCGATCTGTATTCTATTAGTAAACTCCCTGCAGACTTGAACATAATTTTGAGCATAGAAAATGCACAAGCTGTGAGGCACAGATGTTAAGAATCTGGAAAGTTGTTATATTGAGTGGAAGAAAACAGGGGCATCTTTAAAATTCTAACACGAGTTTCAACTGGGAAAAGTTTGCAGTCCTGTTTTCTCACAATAAAAGCTGAGATATGATCATTTAATGAGCTGTCATCTCCTGATCCCTGCATGAGGTGGCTACACTTCATGGTAGACGCTTCGGATTCTTAAAGTAGTCTCATCTCTCATGAACTCTGAAGCACTTCTGATTTCTTTTGTTGGTTTACAGTTGAAGAAATCATACTATCTATTTCATTTAGTTGTGTCTTCAGGCTTCACACTGGGTCCTTTTATATTATGTTATTCTGAGCTAGATTGGTTTTTTAGCTGCATTATTTGTAGCCATACAAGAATTTAGTTTGCTTAATGCCTACACATTTCACTTTCTCTCCTTGCTTATAGGATTTCACCAATGCCGCTATGGTTACCAAGACATAAATGATATTGAGGGTGTGGTTGCTGGCTATGCAAAAGCTGGAATCCCACTTGAAGTTATGTGGACAGATATTGATTACATGGATGCCTATAAGGATTTCACTCTCGATCCCGCTAACTTTCCATTGGACAAGATGAAGAAATTTGTTGAGAAGCTTCACCTAAGGGGTCAAAAATATGTGCTTATCTTGGATCCGGGTAAGTTGTAACAAAACTCAGTCGAACTGTATCTTTTGCTCAAACCTCTTGCTTCCAACCTTGATTCTTAGCTAACATAATTGATTAAATTATACTTGGTGAGCCAAGTCCTAATGCACTTTATCTCTTTTTGTTGATCGTGCTGCTTTTGTAACAGGAATTAGTGTGACCAAGTCATATGAAACCTACAAAAGAGGGATGCAAGCTGACATCTTCATAAAACGTAATGGGATCCCTTACCTGGGTAATGTTTGGCCTGGACAAGTCTACTTCCCTGATTTTTTAGATCCTGCTGGTGGAATCTTCTGGGGCAACGAAATCAAAATATTCCGAAACCTTCTCCCCTTTGATGGCCTCTGGCTCGACATGAATGAGATATCCAATTTTTTATCGTCCCCTCCCAACCCAACTTCTACCCTTGATGACCCTCCGTACAAGATAAACAATTCTGGAGTGCAAAAATCTATT
Organism: Ilex paraguariensis; assembly: GCA_963454935.2. Taxonomy (NCBI): domain Eukaryota; kingdom Viridiplantae; phylum Streptophyta; class Magnoliopsida; order Aquifoliales; family Aquifoliaceae; genus Ilex; species Ilex paraguariensis. Next base: position 75,102 of record CAUOFW020001409.1, read on the forward strand.
ATTGAGAACACTGTTCCAGCAACATCCGTACATTTTGATAACATTACAGAGTACAATGTTCATAACCTTTATGGATTCTTAGAATCAAAAGCTACTAATGCAGCTTTAATCAACATTACTGGTAAAAGGCCGTTCATACTCACTAGGTCAACGTTTGTGGGTTCTGGGAAGTATACCGCACATTGGACTGGAGATAATGCTGCTACATGGGATGATATTGCATACACGATTCCAAGCATCTTAAATTCAGGATTGTTCGGTATCCCAATGGTTGGAGCTGACATTTGTGGTTTCTCTCAAGACACAACTGAAGAGCTTTGCCGGCGTTGGATTCAGGTAAAAATTCATTGCTTTTTAGTCAGTGCATTAAAATCTAATTATTTCCCATACGCTCTTCATAGTACTTGGAATGGAATTTTTAGGAGTGAAAGTTTCACAAGCATTTCATAGTCATTTTTTTTTGTTATGCTGGCACTATTGTAAGTCCAATTTCCCTTTAAAAGTTTACCAAAACAAAAATGAATAACTTTCATTCCATAGTTTTTAAAAATTGAGAACATTTATTCCTGTTTTAATTAGATGCTAATTATTGATGCCAACAATTTATTCAATCTAGCTCGGGTCTTTTTATCCCTTTGCGAGGGACCACTCTGACAAGTATACAACTCGTCAAGAGCTATATATGTGGAATTCAGTTGCTGCAGCAGCTAAGAAGGTCCTAGGACTCCGTTACAGGCTATTGCCATACTTTTACACCTTAATGTACGAGGCACATTCAAAAGGAGTTCCCATTGCAAGGCCACTTCTCTTCTCATTCCCTCAAGATACCAAAACTTACGAGATTGACTCACAGTTTCTCATAGGCAAAGGCGTAATGGTGTCGCCTGTGTTGAAGCCAGGAACAGTCTCAGTAAATGCGTATTTCCCAGCAGGAAATTGGTTCGACCTCTTCAACTATTCGCGTTCTGTGAGTGTAGTTCCAGGAAAGTACGTAACACTTGCTGCACCACCAGATCACATAAATGTACATGTTCGGGAAGGAAACATATTGGCCATGCAAGGAGAAGCCCCGACAACACAACTAGCCCGAAAGTCCCCATTCCAGTTATTGGTTGTCATCAGCAGCAGTGGAAACAGCACGGGAGAGGTTTTCTTGGACGATGGAGAGGAAGTGGAGATGGGCGGGGATGGCGGGAACTGGAGCTTGGTAAGATTTGATGGTGGCATTGTAGGGGAGAAAGTAATAGTCAGATCAAAGGTTGTAAATGGAGACTTTGCTATGCGTCAGAAGTGGAACGTAAACAAGGTAACATTGCTGGGGTTAAAACAACATTTAAAGAAGCTCAAGGACTATGAGATAATCATTAAGGTGGGAGGAAGGCTACAAAATGGGAAGCCAATGATCAAAGAAAGTTTTGATGGCAATTCATTCGTAATTGCGGAAATATCAATCCCATTATCGGTACCCATTGGACAAGAGTTTCAATTGGAGTTGACACTCAAGAAGTAATGAAAGTATGCAAAAGAGCTCAAAGCCACCCATTTCTTTTCAAATTTGCAATTGTAGCCTGACACTTTATGCTTGGTTAAAGCTCAAGCTTAAATAAAGCCTTGAACCAGTCATTTGTTGAAAACTTTTCATTTGTAGAAGTACTTTGTCTTCTTTTTTTTCTTCCATTGCCTTGTCCAACAAATTATATCAATATAATAAAGTAGAATGAAATTTGAATCTAAAAGACAAAGAGAAGTCTAGATCGTTTTGAGACAAAATATAAACACATCCAACGGACAACGTAATCCTAATATAAAAGACGGTTCAAATTATCTCAAAAATTTTGATCTAACTGTTTACAGTTAGTCAACAATTTCTTTTCTTGCCCATGAAGAAGCCTTTAATTGTAAGACTCTACACTTCTATCTCTCATATGTCTCTATCTTAAATTTGAAGAAACACAATAATAACTTAGATGGAATTCATTTTAAATTAAATGATCTAAATGTTATATTGTTTGTACCTTAATTTAGGTTGATTTTGTTTAATTTCTAATTTTATGATAAAATTTTACATAAAATTAAAAATATTTCTATCAAACACACATAAAATACATAAATATCTCTAAGTTTAGTGTTTTTTTTTTTTAGTTTGACAATTTAACATTTGACCTCAATAACCGCATACACATCGTCACTATAACACAAAAATCAGTACTCAAATGGACAATATCATAATTTTTGGACATATAAATTTTTTAGTATATTGATTTTTTCAAAACCTTTAGTATAATATTTCATTAAAAACCATTATATACTTACTATATAATTTTTTATCCTTCTTATTACAAACTGATTCATACCTAGAGTACACTATAAATAGATCTTCTTATCACGCATCTTAGTACCGATGATTGATGTTTACTTCTTACTTTTTATCAATCAATAAAGTTTAAATTGTCTTTATAATCTATAAATAAAATCATCAAGTTATTATTCATACCAAAAATAAATCATTACTGTATGAAAACCTATAGTTCTCAGAAAATTAAAAAAAAAATTCAAATTCCAAGTTAATTAGCAATTAAAAAAAATAAGTAATCAATACAAAAAAAATAAGATACCAATTGCACCAACAAAAAATGTTCAAAACCAATCTAATCACTATGTGTTGAAATTATTCAAACATCTTATTTTTGTGTGTTGAAATTTTATAAGTAATATAGTGCCTTCAGGCACAGACAATAACTAGTGTATATATATATATATATATATATATATATATATATATATACACACACACACACAAGCGCACGCACTGCACACACACACAGAGTTATACATACATACATACATACACATGCACACATACACACACACACACATGCATTGTGCACACACGCGTCTTTTGTTGTTATTTTTTTTTAATATTTTTTGATTATTTATTAATTATTGTTCTTTTCTTTTTTTGATTAGATATTATTCATTTATTGTGTTATTCAATTTGTTATTGTTTAGTTATTGTGATTGTCCACTTATTACTATTCGATAAAATTAATTTTATTATCATGTTTGTTAAATATAGACCACAATATGATGATAATGATTATAATTTATATTATGAATTAAACTGATTTGATATATCGTAGTTTTTTATTAGAGAAAAATATATTTTATAAAGATTTTCAAATTAAAGAGTGGAAGAGTAAAACTAAAAATTAATTTGTTTTCAGACGTCAGCTCTATATAGTTATCAAACGCTTGGTTCCATTCAATACTTAAATTTCAGTTAGTACAAAACAGTGCATGATTCAAACTTCAGTTTTTACTTTTCAGATTTCAACTTTCAATTTTATCTAACACCACCTAAATCATTATAATTTGGATAAATTACATTTTACCTCTTAAACTATTACTCTTATTTTACTTTATACCCTCAATTATAAAATTTTTGACATTGCACCCTAAAGTATTAATTTTATTTTATATCACTCTAATAAATAACAACTGTCAAATTTTTGATAGTAAATGTGCATGTGAGTGGTTTGTACAGTCAATATGCAACTATCTATTATATATATGCAGGTCAAAAATCAAGAAAAATACTTATCCATGACTTTGTCCTTCTTAAAATTCAATTTTTTTTCTTCTGACAGACTTTCTTTTTCTTCTCAACAATAATTTAATTGTAAAAGAGATAAAATAAAGTGGTACCCTCACTTGACAAGAAGCTCTTTAGGATTTTCCTCCCCCTTTGATTGATTTTCAAGTTTGTTATTATCTATTAAAGTGATATGAAACAAAATTGGTACTTTAAGGTGCAATGTGAGAAATTTTATAATTGAGGGTGCAAAGTGAAACAAGAGTAATAGTTAAGTGTGGGACAAACTGTAATTTGCTCTTATAATTTCTTGATTTGATTTCTCTTTTGTTGTTTTACACTGGGCCTAGCAGTTCCGTGTGATATATGTAAAATATTGGACATATAAAAACCACATACTCTGTGTTACATGGGGATTTTGATCCCGTCAAATACATTTTTTCCAACTTTATCTTCAATAATAGATCACCCGACATGGTTTTAAGTGAAACCCACTACATATGAGTAGGTCTCAAACCAATATACTATGGATAAATCTAGAATACTCTAGATTTGTCGTAGTGGACTATATCAAATTAGATACACCAGACTCATGAAAAGAAATTGATCGATTTCATTTACCGAAAAAAGGCAAGATTTCACTTACCAAAAGAAAACAATTGAATTTTCGACACTTTCTCATTCTTTATGTTAAAGTTAAATGGTCTACAATAAAAAATCATAAAATTGTTTGTTCGTACTAAACTCCGGGTGAGACTATTATCACGCACAAATATCCATTCCACCTAATTTGACTTCTTCAAAAAAAATTATTAACCCTATCCCATTTTATACGCAACTTATAATAATTAAACTACCCTTATGCTAAACACACCCTTAGCATGCTAAATATATTTGATTCTCACTTCCATATACATTTTTAGCATAAATTTCTTCATCTTACCCCTTTTTTGAAATCGCTTATATTTAGCCTTTCATGTATACTAAGAAGAGTTGTAAGCTGAGAATGTAACTCCTCCAAGCATGGGTGATAATGTGTGTTTTCTAACTAACAAACGCTTGGGAAAATAATTATTTTGGCCTAAGGCTCTGTGGAAGTTTTGTTTCTTTAAAAGCGGTGAAGGTTTAAATGATAAAAGACTCTGAAATTTGATCTTCTGAGCATATTATAAAAAAAAAAAAAAGGCTTTGAATAACCAAAAATTAAAAAAAACCTCAATTTTATTTTTTCTGCCTTCATTTGAAGAGCAATATATTTTTCGGGTTGCTTTGAAGATTGGATTTGTCTTTAAAGTTTGTAGCAAGCAAGAACATATTTATTACAATGGTGATATCACGTGATAATACTGACATAGTATCACCAAACAATAGTATCAAAACAAATAAGTAAATAGGCTCCACTAAAAGTAATAATCAACCCTCCATGTAAGCAACTAATTGTCCATTCTTCTTCCATGTAAGCAAATAATCATCAAAGTGGGGTTCACCTTATTCACTTAGTGTTTATTATTGGTTGGTGATTTCATGTCAACATTACTGACATAGTATTACTGTTCTATTCAATATTTACTCGTAGCAAGCACACATTCAATTTCACGGTACATATGCTAGATTAATACTTGTTTAGTGTTCATCTTCTAAAGATCTGAATAACAATTTTAGTAATATTAGATGTTATTTAATACTTTAAATGATATAAATGCAACACATTTTTGCATCAACTAGTGTATCTATATTTATCTATACTACACTACTAATAAAATGCAGTTAAGTAAAAAACTTTTGCTTGACTATTATGTCCCTACTAAAAATGTTAAAACCAACTTTATTCTTATGTATTTAATTAACCAATATTAATTAAATATCCAAATGACCCTTCATATACTTCCACTTCCACACAAATTATTGTTCCTTAAATTGTACACTTACTTACTTCATAGGTTAATGACTCTCTATCACTCCCAAATTCTTTTCATCAACCATTTAGTTTACAATACAACTATTTCCTAATTCTATTTTTATTGACATTTCATTGCCACTTAATTTCCTATTGATTCATTAATACACTTGTACATGATTGTTCAGATAATAGTATATAAAAAATTACTTTTTTATCTTCAAATAATTGGACTTTTAATCCTTTCTCCAACACATTGTAAAAGCTTCCTTTTTGTCTCATTTACTTTTTGACCTTTCAAATTCTAACTTAATATTGATTAGTCGGTTTACACCTTTTTCTTTCATACACATTCTCTCTTCTTTTGTAACAACTGAAATACAAAAGCCAAAAAGCTCTTATAGTTATTAAGTTCTACAATTATGTGAATTATCTTCTTTCTTTCTTTTCACCAACCAATTAATCTCATTTTTTGTGCTTGTTTCTATATAATGTGTGTGAATGTGTATATTCCCTTTATTTTATGATTCTAATTAAGGTTTTTTCATTTTAATAGTAAAGAAAAATCAATATTCAAGAATGGCGAACAGTGGATAACATATGAAAACGAGGATTTAACATGAGGTATGGCCACAATTTGCATAATTTTGTTCAATCTCATAATTTTGTGTTGATTTTGACTAATAATTGTTGTGCGAATTAGGAGAGTTTAGTGGATTTGGTCAATGTATTTATAGGCTCTCAAGAATATATGATTAAGCACACAACACATCAAAATAAATTATCAAAACACAAGAATATTGCTATCTAAAGATGTGCAAATCCTCTATACTAAGACAACATCCACATCATATGGCTATCTATTATTTTGCCTAATCTAACATAACTAATTAGCCAGATCTAATTGGGTCAGACCTAGTAAATCAAGCAAGCCCAAATCCACTAGAAATGTAGGCCAAGCCCGGTTCATCAATCTGACTTAGTCCAAGATTCAAGGAGCTCAGGAAGATAAGAGCATGTGAGAGAGAGATTATTGGGATATCCACTCTCGTAGATCAAGACTATCTTAATTGTACTTACCTTTTGTACTTATCCTCCCCGAAAAATTAGTACCCTCACACTCACGTCACCGCCTCACCATACCTATAAATTGTAAGCTCTCTCCATTGAGAGGGGCATCTCACTGCACATTGAGCTTTGCCTCTACACCCCTCTACACATATTTTCTCTCTCCTAGCTATTGTATCTCTCCCGAAGCCAACCATTGTTCTCTCTTTTGTTCACCTTGCTTGATCGATAAAAATCCCCTGACCACCGTTGTCGTGTCTCAGAGTGGAATAGGTCACCTAGACCGAACCACTATATATCTATATGTTGACTCAATATTTACATTATTGTCATTGATTGATTTATATATTGTCCATTAATTACACATTATAACACACTCGATTGTTGATCTTGCATAAGACTATTTTGTGCATCATCAATTTGACACCGTCTGTGGGAAATGACTAAGTTTCCTACTACCTTGCTACTCCATGGTAATCACGTCCAGGTCAATGAGTCAACAACCGGGAGACAACAACTTAACCCCCAGGAGGAGGCTCCGTCTTCCCTCGCACCCTCGGAACCATTCACTACGGCGACTCCCGTGGTCTAGCAACAGCTCCTACAGGCCATGCAGCTACTGGTAAACTAGAACCAACAAATCATTCAGTTGATGCTCGCCTAGGGAAGCGTCGCCCCACTCCCTCAAACGGGAGAAACACAACAACCTCTCCACTTTGGGCACCAAGTCGCCCCCACCGTGGAACACAGCGCCAGAACACCCTTGGACAGCGCCCCGGGCGCCCCTCACCCAACAGCGTATAGGAAGTTCACGTGTTCCCCCTCCTCATGTACCTACACAAGAAGACGAGGGAGAAAACCAGTATGCCGATCATGAGAGTCATTACAACAACCCGATGGAAGATGTCCCTAATCAATGGGATGAGAAGATCAGAGAGGTGCAAAACTAACTCGGTGATGCCCTCAACGCCATCAAGGCACAGGCGCCAAGACGGTGGGCTACTTGGTAAGGCACACTGATACCTCGTTTGTTGCAGATATTATCAATTACCCCTACCCTCGAAGTTCAAGATGTTTGCCATCGAGATCTTCGATGGTACCAAGGACCCTCTAGATCACCTCAACACCTATAAGTCTCTAATGCAACTCTACAATGTGCTTGAGGAGATCATGTGTAGAGCCTTTCCCATCACCTTGAAGGGGTCTTCTCGACAATGGTTCACGAAGATCAAACCCTTATCTATTCACTCCTTCGTAGAACTAAGTAAGTCTTTCGTCTCTCACTTCATTGGGGGATGTCGACACCAGAAGCCTGTTACCTACCTATTCACCACCAAGTAGGACCGGGATGAAGGCCTTAAGAGCTACCTCACTCGTTTCAATGAGGAGGCTCTCTAGGTCGAGGAGCCAAACAATAAAGCAGCCTTGGCCTCCTTTATTGCCAGTTTGCGCTTCTCTAGCTTCATGTTCTCCGTTCTTAAGAAGTCATCCTCCCAGTATGTCGGAGTTGCTGTCGAGGGCACAGAAATACATGAACGTCGAGAACATCACCAAAGCCTGTCGAGGTGAGTCCTCCCTAGGAGGGAAAAAAAGGAAAGACACCTGCGAAGACAAGTGGGAGGCAGATTACAAGAGGAAGAAAACTGAGAGAGTCTCTGTCAAGGACCGTCTCGGTCTCGTACCCCTGAGAGAATGATAGTCTTTCACGCCACTCAATGCCTAGGTGGAGCACATCCTATTCTAGATATATGATGATCCCACACTCTGCTGGCCAGAAAAATTGAAGTCCGACCCAAATCGCAGAAATTCCAGTAGATACTGTCATTTTCACCACAACCATGACTACTACACTGACGACTGCTTCCCGTTAAAAAGGTAGATCGAGGAGCTTATTCAATGTGGCCAACTGAGGCAGTACATTGCTGGCCGAGAACCAGCTCCACCATCTGGCTGGAATCTAGGAGTGTCAAATTTGTCTAGTTAAACGAGTGACGGATAAAAAACATGTAAACCTATATACGGCACGTTTAATAAACGGGTAAAAAACCTAAACACGAACACAAATCGTTTAATAAATAGGTAACATGACACGACTCATTTAACCCATTTAATTTTATTAAAATTTTAACCCGCAGCAAAAAAACTATCATATTAAAATTTTAAACTCTATTAATTATCCACACCAATTGTAATCTCTTATTTAAATAATTTTCAATTAGCTGCCACTTGCAAAAGCAAATGAGAAGGTTTAATGACTAAAGGAAGGGATTGCATAATTTTATAGGCATGAGAGGTCTCATTCATTTGAATTTGTCGATGTGGAATTCAAGCCAAAAGCCTTTACCTTGTGTTCGTTCAACCCTTTCTCAACACTCTCTCTGATTACAGCATTCACTTCCTCCACAAATGTTTTTTTCTCCACCTGAACGACAAGTTCCATAACTAAGACGTTAGGTATGGGCATATGGAGAGCAATGCCATTGAGCTTTCCCTTGAGGGTGGGTAGAACAAGGGCCACTGCTTTTGCAGCACCAATTGAAGTTGGAACTATGTTGAGAGCTATAGCTTGTGCACGTCTAAGGTCCCTATGGCTTGCATTAAGAAGCCTCTGGTGTCCGGTGTAAGAGTGAGTTGTAGTCATTGTTCCCTTTATGATGCCTACCATATCCACACATAGCACATCAACATTCAATCAGTGTCTATAAGCCCACAAAGAGAGAAGAAAGAGACTCGGATCAAGCTCAGATCTCTCCTTTGCAGAAGCCGGGAAGAGAGAAGGAAGAAACGTGTCTTATTAATTCCCACATTGAGCTCTCCAAAGGGGGGTAAGTGAGTAATCTATATTTATTTTTTCTGAAGTAAGATTTTTTTTAGTCATTTACCATATATTTATATATAATATTTTAATTTTGACTAATTTTTTTAAAATAATTATTAATTTATTATTATATTATTTTTTTTAAACGGGTGATAAACGTCTCACCTGAATACGACCAGTTTATTAAACATATTTGATGGGTTAACCCATTTATCACTTGAACCCGTTAAGGTCTCACCCAAACCCATTTAATTCATGTCGATTCATGTCAGTTAATCCTGTCGTGTTGAATTTTGATAGGCCTACTAGAATCAAGAGGATCGAGAACGTCAACAACCCTTCAAAGAGATCTAGAATATTGTTGGAGGGTTAGGAGGAGGAGGTGACTCCAACTCTGCTAGAAAAGTGCACACCCGGAAAGCCAGACAAGCCAAGTCACATGAATCTCGCCCCACAAAGACACCCCTGCACGGGGAAGAAGAGGTCATCGCCTTCTCAGACAGGGGCCTCAAGGGTATCCAAGTCCCTCATGATGATCCTCTAGTCGTAACCCTAATGGTGACCAACTACCAGGTTAAGAAGATCTTGGTCGATAGCGGCAGCCTTTAATAGCCTTCATTTAGGCAAGGAGAGATTGTAGCCCATCAGGACTCCCTTTGTTGGTTTCTCGGGAGAAAGGGTTTACCCCTTGGATTCCATCACCCTGCCGGTCATAATAGGAACAACACCGAGGAGTTTCACCATCATGATAAATTTTATTGTACTTGATTGTCCTTCTGCCTATAATATTATTCTAGAACGCCCTACCCTCAACACTTCAAGGGCAGTGCCATTCTCCTACCACCTTCTCCTCCATTTTCCAAACACCAGTGGGATTGGAGAGATTAGAGAAGACCAGGTCTCCGCCTAGGAGTGCTATGTTGCTTCTATGAGGGCCAAAAAGCTACATGAGACTTTCCAAGTCGAAATTCTTGACCCGAGGGATGAAAACACGTTGGAGAGAGGAGAACCATTGGAAGAACTTCAGGCAATAGCGGTAGATGAGAGCCTTCTAGAGAGGAGAGTTTATATAGGCTCCTCACTTTCCCAGGAGCAAGCATCTGACTTGATAGACTTCCTTAGATGGAACAAAAATGTCTTCGCCTGGTCCCATGAAGATCTAGAGGGCATCGACCCCGAAGTAGCCTCCCACCGACTCAACGTCGATCCCAGGTACAAGTCCATCTGCCAGAAGTTGAGGAATGTAAGTATGGAGAGAGGTTAGACCATGGAAAAGGAAGTAAAGAAGCTACTGAAGAATGAATCAGTAAGGGAGGTAGTCTACCTAGACTATTTGTCCAATGTAGTGATGGTTACAATGGCCAATGAGAAGTGGCGCCTCTGCGTGGACTTTACAGAGCTCAACAAAACCTGTCCTAGAGATAACTACCCTCTCCCACGCATCGATCTCTTGATTGATGCCACTGTAGGACACGAGCTCTTGAGTTTTCTAGATGCGTACTATAGGTACAACCAGATCAGCTTGTTCCCTTCAAACCAGGAGAAAATGTCATTTAGCACCTTGAGGGGCACCTACTGCTACAGGGTGATGCCTTTTGGATTTAAGAATGTCGGAGCCACATATCAACGCCTCATGAACAAAATATTCGAGGCTTAAATCAAAAAGACTATGAAGGTCTACATAGACGATATGTTGGTGAAAAGTATGGCTGCGGCAGACTATGTGACACACCTTCAAGAAACATTTGATGTACTGAGAGCCTAAAAGATGAAGCTGAATCTTGAAAAGTGCGCCTTTGATGTCGATTCAGGAAAGTTCTTTGGTTTTATAGTCAACAAAAGGGGCATTGAAGCCAACCCATACAAGATCAGAGCCATCTTAGAGATGAAGTCCCCAGCCTCGGTAAAGGAGGTCCAGTGCCTTAATGGGAGGATGGCGACCCCCAACAGGTTTATCTCTAAATCAGCAAATAAGTGTTTGCCTTTCTTTAAAATCCTTCATAGGTTTTTCCAGTGGAGACTAGATATAGAGAAGGCTTTTGAGAAGCTTAAGGCCTACCTTGTCACACCACCTTTTGAAATGCCCAATACAGGTATGTGATTGGATCTATTAAATAGATAAATAAAAAGATAGCAAATTATTTAGAAATTTAGAATTTGTGTACGTAGATGCCTTATGGTTAAATTAATATATATATATATATATATATATATATATATATATATATATATATATATATATATATATATATATTTAGTGTATTGGGTACCAAGGGTAACTATAAAGTAAGAAAAATAAAAAAAAGGGGGGGGATAAAAGTGTGATTAATAGGAGTTCTCTTGTTGCCCTAGGAGTGTACTTATATATATATATATATATTCTTTTTTCAATATCTACACATACGTTAGAATAAGAGAAAGGAGAGGAGAGGCTAGGGTTTTGAGTAAAGGAAAAAGGAAGAGAAAAAAAGAAGGGGATTTAGAGAAGAAGGGCGAAAACTAGAAAATTGATCATCAAGGTTAGTCTTCATACCAAAATTTAATTTTGTATTTAATCATTATATGTACACATATACAAGGTTGTAGTCTGATATATATTGCAAGTAATCCATACGGATATGTTTATAGGATTAAAATATATAGATTAAAATATAATAGGGTGGTATTGGTGTTAAGAAGATATTGGGAAAGGGGAAAGAAAGAAAGGTTACAAACAAGCTTCTGGATACAACGTAAGGTTGAAGAAGATATAGTTTTGGAAATTATGGAAACGTCCCCCTTAGTTTTAAGTAGTTGTATTTTGATTCCCATACTTTTATAAACTCAATTTTTGACTATCATGGAACTTGGTAATTTATAAAACCAATCCAATATGTTTGAAACAAATATGATTATGTCAAAACAGCCCCCGAGTCTTGAAATTTTTTTAAAATTTTGAAACGACCCTTAAAAGTTTCGATTAAGTGTAAAAAAATTAATATTTACTCTAATAAATCAAATTGAGGTTGTATTCTTGAAAAATGGGTCTCTAGAACCTTAAATACTATTCTGGAAAATTTATGGCAGGCTCGAAAACAGAAAATTTGTTTTTAAGGAAATTACACTTTGACCCTAAAAGTTTCAAAAATTATGATTTGACCCCATAACTTTAGAAACTTTTTTCAAACAGTCCTGAATTGAATTTTAGAAATCATAGTGAGTAGTTTAATACTTCTATTAGGATAAGTTTTTATATTAAACTGTGGGTGCGTGTGTGTGAATTTTTATATATATGATATATGTTGATGTTTGAGGTTGCAATTAAATATTTTGCAATTGTGAATTGTTATACTTGTGAAGTTTGAAAAAACTTATGAGATGATTTTATATTATTACTTAAATGTTTTCTGATGATGAAAGAGAAATTTTGTGTGTTGGGACTGAAACAACAATTTTAGTGTGTGTTGCAACCATATTTTATGAGAAGGGAATTGGGTTACTAGGTCTAAATGGTAACGAGATTGTATACCGGCGTGGTCGGAATAGGGATGTGCACATAGGGGCTAGTTATCAGGCTAGTGATAACAAGAGACGGGGCTAGTCATCAGGTTAGTGATAACAAGAAATGAGGCCAGTTATCAGGCTAGTAGTAATAAACATGATTTGACAAATGTATTCGAAATTGAATGTGTGTGTGTGTGTGAGAGTGTTTTGAGTTATAAATGTCCTTAATTTATAAAGTTATTTGTGAAAATGAGTGGGTATTTGAGTTATAAATGTCTTTTCTTTTATAAAGTTATTTACGATCATGAGATTATTTTGTTTATATGATTATGTGGAAGAGATTGGGGTACAATTTGTTGTACTTATGTAGGTAACAAAGTTTATTTTTGCATATAAAATGTGGAAATTATTTTCACACCTCATTAGAGGTGGTTGCTATTCACGGACCTTTGTGCTCACCCAAACATTTAACATTTTTCAGGTGAGGATCAAGGGGAGGAGTAAGTCCCCGGATAGACAAAAGATTAGAAGGATTGAAGATTTATTTCATTGTAGGTCTTTAGGAATAAATGTCTTTTTATGGTTTTGAAACAAATATTTAATTATTTTTGGGATTAGTGTTACTCCTGTTTAGACTTTAGAGTAGTGCACCTTATGGTTTAGTTATTGTTTTATATGAGTTTAATAATGATGTTGGTCATGTTTAGTTTATTCCTCTGGTATTCATTAGATCGGTGAAATGGATCACTTTATTATTTGTTTTCCGTTGTATTTTACATATATTATGCATGTGGTTAGTTGGTTAAGGCCTTGGTGGCCGGTCCGCTGCCCACCCTATTGTGATCCGGGGTGGGGGTGTGACAAGAGTGGTATCAGAGCCTAGGTTTATGGATTACCAGAGGATTAGGATGAATTTTAAGAATTATTTAGGGTTTAATTGATTTGGTTTGAGAGATGTGGAATGATGATACTAGTGCACAATATTATTGTTTTGGTGACTAAGACAAGTTAGTTTATTTTGTATTTTGTAGAAAGTATAGATGGCTGCAAGCAAGAAAGGTAAGGGTGCTGCAAATGATAGGGATGACACTAACAACGTTCCAGAGCTTGCAAATGACGAGCCACCACTGAATGTTTATAGGGATATTGGGAAGGCCTTGCAGGGAATCCCAAAGATCGTTGAAGGGCCGAAGGGTCAGAAGGAACTCAGCATTGAGGAGTTAGGAGGATGACGCCTGCTTTCATAGGGACTACTACCCCTACAGACACAGAGAGTTGGATTATGGATATTGAGAAAATTCTAGAGGTCTCAAGGTGTGATGATGGTAAGAAAGTGGCATATGCAGCTTTTATGTTGAAAGAGGAAGCTGAACATTGGTGGAGGATGGAGAATGAAGTGAAGAATACCCGACTACTCCAATGACTTGGGAGCAGTTCAAGACTGGATTCTTAGAGAGATATTTTTCATAGGTAGAGAAGGATTGTTTGGCATAAGAGTTCATGAATTTGGCTCAAGGGAGCATGATAGTTGGTGAGTACGAGGAAAAATTCAAAAAATTAGCAAGGCATGTCATGCACATGGTAGCAGATGAGAGACATAAAACAAGGAAGTTTGAAAGAGGTCTGAAGTGGAGCATTAAGGAGAAACTGATTGCCTTGGAACTACTAACATATCAAGAGGTTGTTTGCAAGGCTCAAGTTTTGGAGGGCAATGAAAAGGAAAGGGAAAGGGAAAGGGAGAGGGAAGAAAAGAAGAGAAAAAACTCAATAGGTGACTCTAGGGGTGGTTCCCACAATTTCAAGAAGAGTAGGCAGAGTACTTCATCATCTGGGTCCTTTGCACCAAGATTTACAGGGCAACAAAGCATTGGACAACAAGAAAAGTGTCAGAAGTGTGGGAGGTTCCATGGGGACAAGCTGTGTTATGGGACCAATTGGGAACAATTTCTTTGCTTCCATTGTGGCAAGTCAGGACACTCAGCAAAGAATTGTTGGAGTGCTCAAGGAAACAAACAAGCTAGTGAACATACGGAGGTGACATGTTTCAAGTGCAACCAATAAGGACACATTGCATGGTCTTGTCCCCAGCCCGTGCAAGGATCAGCAGGCAAGCCTCCAGCTAAGACAGATGGTGTATCAAAACAGGGTCAACAGAAGCAAGGGCAGCAGAAGGAACAGAGGTTTGGGAGGGTCTATGCAATGACACCAAAGAGCCCACAATATTCTAATTCCGTAGTCTCAAGTACTTTACTTATTTGTGAGCATGCATTTAAAGTACTCATTGATCCGGGGACTACACATTCTTTTGTATCTCCTAGAGTAGTAATGAAATTAGGTGTTGAACCCAAAACACTTGAGTTTGATTTGATTGTGACTACTCCCACGGGTGGTTCTGAGTTAGGAGATATCATGTACCCAGGGTGTAAGGTCCACATTGAGGATAATCAATTACTAGTTGATTTAATACTCTTAGACCTTAAGGGTTTTGACGTGATCTCGGGTGTGGACTGGTTAGCTGCACAACATGCAACAGTTGATTGTTTTGAAAAGAGAGTTGTGTTTCATTCTCCTAATCATACAAAATTTAGTTTCGAGGGGAGAGGGATAATTTCTTTCCCCAGCCTTGTCTCTGTAGTACAAGCTCAAAGATTTTTAAGGAAAGGTTGTCAGGGATACATTGCTAACATTATAGATACGAGAAATGAGGGGTTGTCTTTGGAGGGGATACCAATAGTAAGGGAATTTTCATAAGTATTCCCGGATGTCTTACCTGGGTTGCCTCCTGATAGAGAGATTGAGTTTGCTATTGACCTGGTACCTGGTATCGGTCCTACCTCTAAGGCTTCTTACCGTATGGCACCAGTAGAGCTTAGAGAGCTGAAGGTGCAACTTCAAGAGTTGTTAGATTTGGGGTTTATTTGGCCCAGTGTGTTACCATGGGGCGCACCAGTACTGTTCGTAAAAAAGAAAGATAGAAACATGAGACTTTGCATTGACTACAGGGAATTGAACAAAGTAACCATCAAGAATAAGTATCCTCTTCCTCGCATTAATGATTTGTTTAACCAACTAAGAGGTGCTAAAGTATTCTCGAAGGTTGACCTTCGAACGGGTTACCACCAGTTGAAGATAAAGGTGGAGGATGTGCCTAAGATTGCTTTCCGTACCCGTTATGGACACTATAAGTGTCTTGTGATGCCATTTAGGCTAACCAATGCACCAGCAGCCTTTATGGATCTCATGAATAGGGTATTCAAGCAGTACTTGGATCAATTTGTAGTGGTATTTATTGATGATATTTTGGTGTACTCGAAGAGTCTTGAGGAACATGAGCAACATTTAAGAATTTTTCTATAGACTCTTCGGGACCGAAGACATTATTATGCCAAGCTCAAGAAATGTGAGTTTTGGCTGACTAATGTATCATTTTTGGGACATGTGATTTCTAATGAAGGGGTGTCAGTGGATCCTCAGAAGGTGGCAGCAGTTAAAGATTGGCCTCGACCGACAAATGCTACTGAGGTACGTAGTTTCTTGGGTTTGGCAGGGTGTTATAGGAAATTTGTCGAGGGTTTCTCCAAAATTGCCATTCCATTAACCCGGTTGACCCAAAAGAAGGTAGTTTTTCGGTGGATGGATGAATGTGAAAATAGTTTCAATGACTTAAATGAAAGGTTGGTGTTTGCCCCAGTTCTTACTATACTTGCAGATAATGGTGGGTATGCTATCTACTGTGATGCTTCGGGGAGAGGGTTAGGTTGTGTGTTAATGCAACAGGGGAAGGTTGTGGCTTATGCTTCTAGGCAATTGAAACCCTATCAGCAGAATTAGTCAACACATGATTTAGGGTTGACAACTGTTGTGTTCATATTGAAGATATGGAGGCACTATTTGTATGGGGAGACATGTGAGATATATACAGATCATAAGAGTCTTAAGTATTTATTTACACAGAAAGAACTGGACATGAGACAACGAAGATGACTAGAGCTAATCAAAGACTATGATGTGAATTTGTACTATCATCCAGGAAAAGCAAATGTGGTGGCAGATGCACTAAGTAGAAAGTTTATAGGGAGCATGGCCTCTTTGCTTACTCAGAAAAAAATAACTTGTGAGGGATCTTGAAGAGGCAAAAGTTGAGGTGGCGATACCGGAGACTAATGCTTTTATAGCAAACTTGCAAGTTCGACCTACCTTACTAGATCGAATAAAGGAGGCACAACTGAATGACCCGAATTTGGTGAAGATTCTAGAAGAAACATGGCGAGGTAAGAAGATTGATTTTCGTGTGGCAGATGGAGTGTTGAGATTTGGGGATCGAGTATGCATACCTAATGACCCAAGAAACAAGTGATGGAGGAGGCCCATTACTCTCGTTTCACAGTTCATCTGGAAAGTACAAAGATGTATCAGGACTTGAAAGAGATATTTTGGTGGAATAATATGAAGAGGAAAGTAGCTGACTATGTGTCTAAGTGTTTGACATGTCAAAAAGTGAAAGCAGAACACCAAAGGCCAAGAGGTTTACTGCAACCACTTCCTATCCCTTAGTGGAAGTGGGAGCACATTACCATGGATTTCGTGAGTGGGCTACCCAAGACCCCAAGTGGACTTTATTTTATTTGGGTTGTGGTGGACAGATTGACAAAGTCCACACACTTTTTGCCTGTGAGGACTACTTATCCCTTGGAGAAATTTGCTAAACTTTATGTAAAGGAGATTGTGAAATTACATGGGGCCCCAATGTTGATTGTTTCAGATGGAGATCCTCGATTTGTCTCAAGATTTTAGGGTAGTTTACAAAAGGCTATGGGCATCGAGTTGAGATTTAGTACAACTTACCACCCATAGACAGATGGACAGTCGGAGAGGGTTATTCAAATATTGGAAAACATGCTTCAAGAAAGACTTCGGGTTGCTCGGAGTAGACAGAAAAGTTATGCGGACAATCGGAGGAGAGACTTAGAATTTCAGGAGGGTGATCATGTATTCCTAAAGGTGTCACCTTGGAAAAGGATTATGAGATTTGGTAAAAAGTGGAAGTTGAGTCTAAGGTATATTGAACCCTTTGAGATTCTAGGAAGAGTTGGTGTAATGGCTTATAGGCTAGCCTTACCACCAGAGTTGGTTGGTATCCGCAATGTGTTTCATGTATTAATGCTTAGGAAGTACATGCCAGATCCATCACATGTAATTGAGGTTGACCACTACAGATGCGAATGGATTTGTCGTATGAGGAGCTACCAGTGAAGATCTTGGATTGAAAAGAAGGAGTATTAAGGAATATGGTCTTTCCATTCGTTAAAGTTTTGTGGAAAAATCACTCAGAGAGGGAAGCTACCTGGGAGAGTGAACAAGAGATTAATGAAAAGTACCCATAGTTGTTCCAACCACGGGATGCACCAAGTTTGGAGGACCAAACTTCTTGAAGGGGGGAGAGTTGTAATGCCCAATACAGGTATGTGATTGGATCTATTGAATAGATAAATAAAAAGATAGCAAATTATTTAGAAATTTAGAATTTGTGTACGTAGATGCCTTATGGTTAAATTAATATATATATATATATATATATATGTCAGTACACTCCTAGGGCAACAAGAGAACTCCTATTAATCACACTTTTATCCCCCCTTTTTTATTATTATTATTCTTACTTTATAGTTACCCTTGGTACCCAATACACTAAATAAATAAATGATTATATATATATATATATATATATATATATTCTTTTCCAATATCTACACATACGTTAGAATAAGAGAAATGAGAGGAGAGACTAGAGTTTTGAGTAAAGAAAAAGAAAGAGAAAGAAAGAAGGGGATTTAGAGAAGAAGGAAGAAAACTAGAAAATTGATCATCAAGGTTAGTCTTCATACCAAAATTTAATTTTGCATTTAATCATTATATGTACACATATACAAGGTTGTAGTCTGATATATATTGCAAGTAATCCATACGGATATGTTTATAGGATTAAAATATATAGATTAAAATATAATAGGGTGGTATTGGTGTTAAGAAGATATTGGGAAAGGGGAAGAAAGAAAAGTTACAGACAAGCTTCTGGATACAACGTAAGGTTGAAGAAGATAGAGTTTTGGAAATTATGGAAACCTCCCCCTTAGTTTTAAGTAGTTGTATTTTGATTCCCATACTTTTATAAACTCAATTTTTGACTACCATGAAACTTGGTAATTTATAAAATTGATCCAATATGTTTGAAAACAAATATGATTATGTCAAAACAGCCCCCGAGTCTTGAAAAATTTCTGAAATTTTGAAACGACCGCTAAAAGTTTCGATTAAGTGTAAACAAATCAATATTTACTCTAATAAATCAAATTGAGGTTATATTTTTGGAAAATGGGTCTCTAGAACCTTAAATAATATTCTGGAAAATTTATGACAGGCCCGAAAACAGAAAATTTGTTTTTAAGGAAATTACACTTTGACCCCAAAAATTTCAAAAATTATGATTTGACCCCAAAACTTTAGAAACTTTTTCCAAACAGTATAGAATACTTTCATACGCTGTTATCTCATATTAGAAAGGGTATTTATATATAAAATATATATGATTATATATCAATGGGTGAGAAGTATAAAAATTAAATATATAATCGCGAAACGACGAGATTAGCAAAAATGATTGACTGTTTTATATTATTTTGGATTAGGTGGTGATTGCATTGAGGTTGGTAAAGAGTGCCTTGAATTAGATTTTAGAAATCACAGTGAGTAATTTACTATTTCTATTGGGAGAATTTTTTATATTAAATTGTGGGTGCCTGTGTGTGAATTTTTATATATATGATATATGTTGATGTTTAGGGTTGCAATTAAATGTTTTGCAATTGTGAATTGTTATACTTGTGAAGTTTGAAAAAACTTATGAGATGATTTTATATCATTGCTTAAATGTGTTCTGATGATGAAAGGAAAATTTTGTGTATTGAAATCATGTTTTATGAGAAGGGAACTGGGTTATCAGGTGCAAATGGTAACGAGATTGTATACCAGCGTGGTCGGAATATGGATGTGCACATAGGGGCCAGTTATCAGGCTAGTGATAACAAGAGACGGGGCTAGTCATCAGGTTAGTGATGACAAGAGATGGGACCAGTTACCAGGCTAGTGGTAATAAATATGATTTGACAAATGTATTCGAAATTGAATGTGTGTATGTGTGTCAGTGTTTTGAGTTATAAATGTCTTTCATTTATAAAGTTATATGTGAAAATGAGTGGGTATTTGAGTTATAAATGTCTTTTCTTTTATTAAGTTATTTACGATCATGAGATTATTTTGTTTACATGATTATGTGGAAGAGATTGAGGTACAATTTATTATACTTATGTAGGTAACAAAGTTTATTTTTGCATATAAAATGTGAAAATTATTTTCACACCTCATTAGAGGTGGTTGCTATTCACGGACCTTTGTGCTTACTCAAACATTTAACAATTTTTAGGTGAGGATCAAGGGGAGGAGTAAGTCCCTGGATAGACAAAGGATTAGAAGAATTAGAGATTTATTTCATTGTAGGTCTTTAGGAATAAATGTCTTTTTATGGTTTGAAACAAATATTTAATTATTTTTGGGATTAATGTTGCTCCTGTTTAGACTTTAGAGTAGTGAACCTTATAGTTTAGTTATTGTTTTATATGAGTTTAATAATGATGTTGGTCATGTTTAGTTTATTCCTTTGTTATTCATTAGATCGGTGAAATGGATCACTTTATTATTTGTCTTCGTTGTATTTTACATATATTATGCACATGGTTAGTTGGTTAAGGCCTTGGTGGCCGGTCTGCTGCCCACCCTATGTGATCCGAGGTGGGTGTGTGACACCTTTGCTCTCCCATATTGTACTGGGAGAGACCTTGATCTCTACATCTCCACTTCACCCTTGTCGTGAGCTTTGTCCTTGTCCGGGAGGATAGAGGCATCCAGAAGCCTATGTACTATGTAAGCAGGGCATATCGAAGGGTAGAGGTAAGGTACTTAGAGCTTAAAAAGTTGGCTCTCGCCCTTGTCACCACCGTGAGGCGTCTACGCCACTATTTTCACAGTCATACCATCGTGGTGGTTACAGACCAACCATTCAAGAGAATTCTGGGTAAGCCTGATGTGTTCGGCTGACTACTCAAGTGAGCCATCGAGTTGAGTGAGTTTGATGTGCAGTATCAACTGGGGGCAGCCATCAAAGCACCAGCACTTGCAGACTTCATGGCCATGTCTACATCGCCACCAGAGTCCCAGGATTCTATGCCGCCACAATAATCCTGGGAGTCTACCCCACCACAAGAGTCCTGGGAGGAAGTACCACGCACCCCTGCACCCACCTCGAAGGCATCAGGTCGCAATCTCCCTCGATGGCCCAGTCGCCTCCAACAAAGTAGAATTTTGACTTCCAGCTATGACAATTCGAAAGAAGCCTAGTGATGAACTTGCCCGACCTCAAGGCGAAATGGTACCACACCTAATGAGGGATGGGGTTCTCTAGGAGCATATACGTGGCCAAGAACTCCTCAAAAGGAGGGGGCGTCACTACCAAGAAATAACTGCCATAGTGAGAAGAACACTAAGATGACCCTCCACCCGTTGGAGGCCAACCTCCTGGGAGTCAGTGACATATGTCTCAGGAACTGACATATGGGACATATAGGAAGACAACCTCCAGTCTGCCTCCAACACATCCTTATAAAGGAAAATCTCGCTCGAGAAGTCACAACATGCTGACTTGTCTTCCTCTGCGCGACGACACATTACAGCGGGAGGGATACAATACTAGCAATATCCTCGTCACAATCTCCTATCAAATAAAGTAGAGGGAGAGAACTCGAAGAGAGAAAGAAAAAAAGCAAAGGATTTACAAGTTTAATGGGAGAAAAATGGATGAACCTTGACTGCCTTCGATACTAAAAATATACCCTAAGCAGTCTAAAACCCCAGGCCGGGGCGGACCCCAACCGAAAGGTGCTAGATGGACTAACGACAAGGGAGATAAAGAAAGCAGTTGACCCTATGTGTAAAACCTTGCCATGGGAGAGTCTTCTCTAATGAAAATATATCAAGTTTTTGGACAAGACAAGAAAGGAACTTGCCCTTTGACACCAAGGGATAAGAGCTAATTGCTGGCGATGACTTGGTGAAGGGAATCTATGAGAGAAGGTTCTTGAATCGGGTCCTCATCATAGTCAATGGAGCTAAATATGGAAGTCACCTTTGAGCTACTATCTCCAATTATCCCCATGCTTCGCTCACTATTTGGAGTATACTCCCCTGTTTGTCAGAATGGGTGTCTGT
>CAUOFW020001410.1:0-97210 GCA_963454935.2 Ilex paraguariensis
TAATGTACATAATTTCGCTGTTGTGCCTGGAATTATGTCATCAGTGCATCATCAACTTGCCAGTTAAATATCTACGGTGTTCCATCGGTAGGCTTATCCTCCACCGGAATGTTGAGGATGTTATACTAATGCATGGTACAAAACCTAAATGATCCTCATGAATGATTTGTCCTTCTGGGTTTATTAGGGTGTTTAACTACTATACATAACTATCAGATTAATGATCTAAGTGATCCTCATGAATGACTGTCCTTCTAGATTACTAAGGTTGTTTAACTGGTATACATAATAATGTTATTAGTTCAATAGATACGGTGTTCCATCAATATGACTTGTCCTCCTCCATCACGAAATGCTGAGGATGTTCTACTAGTATATAAATAGATGACCAATTGAGTAATTCAAGTATTCCTCATGAATGACTTGTCTTTCTGGTTTACTGGAGTTAGTCAATTGACACTTCTATAACCAGCTAATCTAAGAAGTTTTTGTGTTATGATTTAATACCACCAGCCAACCTAAGAAGTTGTTGTGTTA
Source organism: Ilex paraguariensis (assembly GCA_963454935.2). Lineage (NCBI taxonomy): Eukaryota > Viridiplantae > Streptophyta > Magnoliopsida > Aquifoliales > Aquifoliaceae > Ilex > Ilex paraguariensis. The sequence continues at coordinate 538 of CAUOFW020001410.1, forward strand.
TGACTTATTATGTACACACTTATTATCATGGGATCAATTGAGTAATTCAAGTATTCCTAATGAATGGTTTGTCCTTTTGGTTCACTTGGATTAATCAATTTTCATGGATACCACCAGCTAGCCTAATAAGTTGTTGTGTGATGGTTTATATAAATTAGACCTACCAGTTGACTTGCCAGTGACATGGAAGTTAATTGTTGTGAGGTAGCATTTCTAGTATTTGACCAATATAAAGTATATGGGATCGTTAAATTGAAGGATACTGTTTATATTATTGTATTTACACAATCTATCTGCAAATATACGTTTAATTAGACTAGTTATCATTCTAAGCTCACATCACAAGCTATCTCATGCTATCTTAGTTCAAACAACCACTTCCCTATTTTTAATTGATTTCCTAAATTATTAAAACTCTTCGTGGGATCGATACTTGGACTTTAACCAAGAAAACTACAATTTGACCACTTATACTAGGTGTATAATATTTAATCAGATCACAAAATAGGTTGAATCAAAAATATTTTGGGCAAAAATTTTACACCTTCACAAAAAGTTCTTTTTTATAATTATAGATTATATATCTTCAAAGGAAAACTTCGAACCCGTTGGAGTGGCCCATATATTGTTAAAGAAGTTTTTCCTTATGGAACAGTGGAGATAGAAAATCCCAAGAATGGGAATACCTTTAAAGTTAATGGACGGAGGTTGAAGTCAATCTTGGAGGGCGGTATAGTAGAAGTGAAATCCATTGAGTTGGTGGATCCCCACTATGAATGATTCATCTCTAATAATTGAACCCAATTTTTGTATCTTATTTAACATTGTTGTATGTTATTTTTCTCTTCTATTTTATGAGATATTGTAGATATACGTGCAGAGTATACCGTATCTAGTATGTCCTTCTTTACTCTTAACTGTGCTTGAACGGTTTATAAATACATTGAGGGCAATATATGTAAACCCCACACTTTTATCTTTATATATGTATGTAGGTTTATATAGCAAGTTATTAATTCTTTTGAAATATTAATATGGAAAAATTCGGGAAATAGTATTTAAAACTTAATTTATCTTGCAAATATATCAAATTGTTGTAATAAAACTTATACCAACTTGGTTTGATGTACAAAAGCATGTTGAAGAAACTTGGGTTGGAATTGGAAAGGTTTGGAATGGATTGGAAATAAAAAAAAGGGAGGTTTTGTAGAAAAACATACAAAACCTTCCGGAAGGTCGATGAAAAATCTTCCGGAAGGTTAAGATAAATGATTGAACCAATAGGCAAAACCTTCCAGAAGGTCTCTGGAAAAGTTGGCCTAATAGGCAAACCTTCCGAAAGGTCGATGACAAACCTTCCGAAAGGTTGATGAAAATATTTGTCCAGAAGACAAACCTTCCAGAAGGTTGAGGAAGATGATTTTTCAGTAGACAAAACCCTCTGGAAGGATACTGAAAATAGTTTGTCAAATAGGCAAACTTTCCGGAAGGTCGACGAGCAACCTTCCGGAAGGTCTTCGAAAAATCTGAAAATTTTAAGTTGCGAATAGCCGACTTTCCTTTCACTATAAATACTTAAGGACAACCCTTTTAGCCCTATTTCAACACTCAAAACCCTAGGAGACCTTAGAGAGGAGTAAAGGAAGAGAAAAACACAAGATCAAAAGGGGATTTCAACTTCAAGAAGATCAAAACCTAGTTTTTTCAAGAACATCAAGGTAGGGGGTTTTCTTCCATTCTTGTCCATTTATGTTAGGGCTAATATATATGTATTCTTTGACTCTAAATCTTATATATTTGCTATGAAATCATCTTTCCTTGGTCTTTTGCAATTGTTAGCATGTTTTAAACAAATTTAAGGTTGAATACCCATGAAATCTCATTTTCTTGATATCAAACCCTAGTTTTCAAAAGAGATGGACTTTCGTCTTGATTCTTCCTTTGTTCTTGAATTTGAAACTTTAGTGCTTGGTGTTGAGTAATTAAATGAAGTTGTGATGATCTCTTGGTTATTTTTCTTAAATTGTTCTCTTGTATTACAAATTGTGAAATTGGGGATTTATGGAATTGTTGTTATTTGAGAATTTGGTTTGAATTGTATCTCTTGTATGGTTGTTGTGATGGACTTAAATTGCATTCAGGCACTGCCGTAGAGTGTTAGAGGTTAGTCTATCCCAATAGGTGTGAGATGATTTCCTAACACTTGTAGTGGTTTGTGTTTGTAAGAGCAATCACTTTGTTCACGTAAGTTCAAGGTTGAGGGTGGGTATACCTTTCTTGGGAAGGATTCGTCAATGCCGTGGGAGACGGTATACGCCTTTCCTAAAAGTGGTTTGTGTGGTTATGATTGGGTGAACAAGGTAGAGTCGATGTGTAGATTCATGGGAAGCAACCAACATACATGAGAACATGAGATTAATGTTGTTGTTCGGAATTGGTTTCCAACAAGAGCTTGTGGAGGTATGGGACTCTACAAGAACTTGTTGGAAATGGTTATGGTTGGAAATGTTGTAACTTGGTTTTACTGTTCATTTAAATTATTGCGATTACGTACACTTGAAATCGAATAAATTGTCACTGTTTTATTTCAAGTTATATATGCTATTTTGAAAAATGAGACCGAACTGTTTTACATGTTTTCCAAACCTTGTTCAAGTTTGGGAGGAAGGTTGCTACAGAGCTTAGTGCTCACCCCCCTTACAAACTATATTTTTCAGATTATGTGCTAGAGGAGAAGCTAGGAGTAGATGAACACGCACATTGGGAAGCTCCTATAGAAGGGAACATGGATCCCAATGAGGACGTCTAGAATTTCATTCTCTTTTGTTCTAGACTAGGATATTTATTTTAAGACTATGTAAAGTCAATCCTTTTGTAATTCCACTGCAAGTTTACATGTGATTCTTTTGGGATGTAATTATCATAGCCGGTCATATTCTTTTGGGATGTAATGGTCATGGTTGGCCTATTCTTTTGGGACAATATTGTAAAGGTTATAGTTGATGGATGAAATTTCTTTAATGATGGAATTATTTAGTTGCTCGCATGATGTGAATGATTTATAGATTGTAATGCCATCCAAGGTGGGTTTTGGGGCATTATAATATAAATTTTTTAGTGGGGGGTAAGCATGCTTGTTTTTGGTTTTGTTGATCATACATTGTGCACATGCATCTACAATATTTTGTTGCTAAAAAAATTAGAATAGAATAAAATATATATTTTTTAAATTCTTCGAAGTATTTAAGTTAAGTTTTGTTGGTTAAAAGGAAAAAATCGCTAAAATTGAAAACAAAATTATGAGTATGGAGAAAGGAGCCCACTAGATCATAAGTCTGGACGCGCAAGGCATAGAGCAAAACTTCTGGAACATGCATCCAGACATGATCTTAAAAACCTAAGCTCACTAGAATACACGTCCGGACGTGATTTCATCACGCGTCTAGATGCGAAGACCAAACGTTTCGTGTTCAGAATATAGTCCAGATGTGACCTGATCACACGTCTAGAGGCGTTCTCTTTGAGGCTAATAAAGGCGGTAGTTGACATGCATCTGAAACGTTGAACCCATTCGTCTGGACGCAAGTGGAAAAATTATAAATAGTAGTAGCCTGAATGAATTTTTTCATACTCTCCCCAACCACTTTAGAAACTTCTCCCACCTTTTTCAAAAATCCTTCTCCACCTCGCACTCCATGGAATTTCCACGAGCCTTAACTTCCAAAAGGTCTCGTACCGACACTCAGGAGACTGAGGAAGAAGACACTACTTTTGACCCTCGTCATTTCGTGACAGTTGAGGCCTGGGTAAGATTCTTTAAATACTATGCCACAAAGCCATTTGTATGTGAGAGACAAATAATGTTTGAAGATTTTGTGAGACTTGGGGTTCGGGACATTATCTGTTCTAGGATGTGGGACTTTTCATGGGTCGGGGATGGCCGTGTATACTTGTGTTGACGAGAGAATTGTATATCAATGCTGATGACTGTGGGAACGGTATCTTTTGTACTTACGTTTGGGCTAAACACATTAGAGTGGATGCCATAACCATAGCTCTGTTGACAGGGATGCTCTAGGCCTAGATGACCAACCCAGATTACCACCGAAATTATTCAGTTGACATAGGTGGGAGAGAGCTTGTGGTAGATGACGATTTTGTTCGGACTACTAAGTTTAGGTTTCTTCAGCAAGGTGACTTGACAACTAGTAATAAGATATTGAACCTAATTTTAGTATTTAATATTTATCCCCTGCCCAAGAACAATCACAACTACCCCAACCGAGCTCGTCTTCTCTATGCCATGGGTACTGGGTAGTCTATAGAACTCCCTTTACTTATCTTTGCTGAGATGCGGTGAGCTATCGTAGACCCAAATAAGGGGTCTCTCCCTTTTTGTAACGCCCCAAAATTTTCCTTGGACGACATTACTATCTAAAACTGTTCACATGATAAGAGTGACTAGATGAACTTCATAACTAAAGAGAATTTCATCCATCATTCACAATATATACAACATCATCCAAAAGAATATACCCAATTATAACAATTACATCCCAAAAAATAACTATTATCTTGTAGTGGAATAACAAAAACTTTAGACTTCACATTGTCTCAAAATGAGAGAATATAGTTCTAAACGTCCACCTTGGGATACACGTTCCCATCTATTGGAGCTTCCCAATGTATTGGTTCATCACCTCCGAGCTCCTCCTCTAGACTATAATCTGAAAAAGATATTGTTTGTAGGGGGTAAGCACTAAGCTCTATAGGAAAATCCTCCCAAACTCGAACAAGATTTCAAAAGCATATAAAACAGTCAGTCCCATTTTACAAATATTATATATAGCTTTTGAAGGAAAACAGAGACATTTCAATGGATCTCAAGTTTACATAATAGCAATAATTAAATGAAAAGGTAAAATCAATTCCCCAAAATAACAGTTTACAACAACTTACCATTTCCACAATAACCAATTTCATAACAAACCAATTCCAGCATAAACTCCTTTCCACAATAAACCATAGCCAACCATTTTCACAATAAACAATAACACATAATGTATGTCAAACCAAAACTTGTATTTGTATCTCAGGTATGATGTATGACATCTCATGAATAAACACATCGAGAATATCCTGGCCCACACACACACCCAATCCTTGCAAGGATATCCAAATTTAGGAAGGGCGTATACCAACGCATTGGCAGTGATGAATCCAACCTAAGAATAGTATACTAACCCTCAACCTCGGTACCACGTGAGCAAATAGTGGTTTGGTCCTCGCAAGGCACCAACCCTACTACGAGTGGTATGAAAAATTCAAACCCAAACGGAGTAAGGAACGCATCTATCCACTCTACGATACCCGATCAACGGCCATCCATGGTCATCCAAACATCCACAAGAGATACAATATCCAATCAATTTCTCCAATCCCAAATAATATCCAAAATTTCACATGTATTATTCCAATAGAACAATTTAAGAAAATAAGCAAGAGATCATCAAAAAAACTATTTTATTGTTCAATACCAATCACTAGAGTTTTTAAATCACGAACAAAGAAAAACTTAAGAGAAAAATTCATTTCTCTTGAAAAACTAGGTTTTGATGTCAAAACAAGGGTTTTTACGGCTTTCAACCCATAAATTCACTCAAAACATGAAAAGGCTTGCAAGAACATCAAGAAACAAGGATATCATAACATATGTCTAAGATTTTTGAAGCAAAACATATATAGATATAAACCCTAGCCTCAATGGACAAGAGTGGAAAGAAACCCCTACCCTTTTTCTTCCTTGGTGTTCTTGAAAAACTAGAAGTGTTGATCCTCTTCAATGTGCAAATCCATCTTGATCTCGTGTTTTTCCCCTTATTTCTTTCTCTCTAGGGTTATAAATGTTGAAATGAGGCTAATAAAGGTGTCCTTAAGTATTTATAGTGGAAGAAATAGTCTCCTATATGCGATTTTGAAACCCAAATTTCGTAACTCACGTTCAAACGTCATTTGCTCCCATTACTTTTGTTTTTTCCCTTAGACAAAAGTACTGGAATGCACTATCATTCGAACATACTTTCACGTTCGAACATAGGTCGTTGGAACGGACTTTCACGTTTGAACAGATTTCCTGTTTCTTCTGAAACTTCCAGTGAAGTTTTGGCCTATTTAGAGGTCAATGTGAAAAATATTTGTGAAATACACTTTTGTAGCCCTAGAGGTCTATTGTCTACTATAAATATTTCAGTACAAACAAATATCAAGGTAAAAAGTTATGGTCCAAATATTAGGAAGTGTCCAAAATCCTTTATACCCAAATTTTATCTAAAATGTGTTTGAACTCCGGAATACTTCCTAACATCCAATTCATACCCTATAACCTCTACTAAAATTTTTATTTCTACTCTTACAATCCACATAGTTTATCCATACATTGTCACATATATTAACATTTCAAAAATAATTACGTTGCTATATAAAGATATGAATGTGGGGGTTTACACTTTTGCAGGCCTGGCCACTGCACTTTGCGAGTAGGTAGGGGTGGTGATCGATGCCACCATGGACAGGGCTATGAAGGTAATGGTGCTCAACTATGGCTTTCTTCTGAAGAGTTAGAGTGTGACTAGGTTAGCAAGAGAGAGAGGGCAGGCCGCCGAACAGTAGGGAGGCGCTGCAGAAGAGGAGACAGTGCCTGTGGAGCAGTGAGATCAGTTCCTTAATTTGGATGAGGATTTTGATTTACCAATGGATGAGGACACTGATCCTAGGATGGATAGGCAATTTTTGTTTGAGATTTTGAGGGAGCAAAAAGAGATAAGGAGAGAAATTATAGAGATAAGGGTCTAGATGAGGGGGCTAGGCCAGAGTTCTTAGAGTCATGTAGGCCTCTTATATTGATATGTTTCTTCTAGGTCCCGGGAGTTGTTAGTTTTTTTTGGTTATTAAAAAAAATGTCTGCTATTGGAGATCAAAGCCTATTATATATGGTAGATTTTTGTCTAGGCTTGATTTCTTTATCTTTTGAAATATGCAATGTATGAAATTCTAATATAAAATGAGATGTATATTTTGTTCTGATGTGTTATTAAATATCTGAATAACATTTTTATGCATAAGTTGACATAGCAATATGAAAATAATTCTCTTAGCCTTAAATATGCAGCTGTTTAAGCATCACATAGAACTTTATTCTTTATTTTTGTATCTCATATCATGTTTTTATAAAAACTTACAATTTGTGCACTTTAGACTTTAACAAGTTGAAAATTTGTTAGATATTTTTACCTTGAGATCTTGAAACATATAGTGGAGCTGCATAAAAATCCTGGTGATTTCTGATCCAATCTTTCTTGAAGGCCTATTTACATTTACTCAATAAAGAATATTTTTATTCAACTAATCTCTTTCAATAGTCTTATTATTTTTATTTTGGTCAACACCAATATTATGAATGATTACATGAATTTAAATTATTTGCATGAAAAGTGTGTTATTAAAAGCTCTTGAGATATGACTTTAGGTCATATTTGACATTATTTAAGCTTGATTCTTATTCTTTGAATATTATTATCCGTAGAAGTCGTGATTGAGCCTTTGAAGCAAAATATTTTTCTTATACCCAACATATAATAACCATGCCAATAAAAAAAATATCTTTTATCCTTGGTTATCCTGAGATTAAGCTTTTTATTGTTTATGTAAATTTGGAAGATGTTGGTTGAGAAACAAAATGATAAAAAAGGATTTTTCATACCTGTGAATATCTACATTAGATGTTTTGCTGAAAAAAGTATATACATTCAGATGTCGTCCTAAAAAAAAACATAAAAAAGACATTATGTCTAGCTGTGAAAAAGTAAATTGAAAAAAAAAAGAGAGGAAAATAGCAAGTATGGTTTTGAAAAAATATGAGCAAGTGTTGTAAATTGTGCTTCTAATGAGTGGAGAGCGAAAGACTATGGAAAAAGGTTTGGTTGTGTAATGTACATGTTCTCTTGGGATAGTCTTTTGAATTCCTGAATATCTTTCATTTCAAAACCCTAATCCTAAGGCCCCATTACAACCTTAGATAAAGACCTATTTGATCTCAAGAATATATTGGTGGATGCATGACTTGTGTGAATAAGGAAGAGAATGGTGATTATTTATTTATTATGTGTTAATTTTCTTTCAGGAGACTATGTCAAATCATTTTCTTTCAAATGACGATTATTTTAATAGACATATGAGCTTTATTTTATTTTGATTTAAATATATTCTTCTCAAATGTGATATTTGAGGGAATAGTCATTATAATATGAGAGAATCTTTTATGAGTAAACTATTGAGTGAGATTTGGCATTGAGACGAATAATTGGTAGTTGTAGAGGTGATTACCAGATAAATTATTAACTTGATATAGTTAATTCACACTACACACGAGTTTATATGGGAACATGATAAGTGCATACATTTATATAACGTAGAGTTCTATATTTTGCTTTCGATGTGCTTAATAAGAAAGGTTACAACTTAGAATTTTTATATTGTGGTAATAATTTGTGTTATAAAATCATTATTCAGATATTTGATCACAGGATGATGTTTGTGGGTATCATCTTTGGAAACCCTCACGAGACTATACTAGTCCACTAAGGGGAACCTAGGGGCTTCAAGACTTGTTACATATGCTAAATGCAATTGTGAATCCTACGAAAGTGGTTTTATTTTTTGTTGGTGGTTTTGTTTTGTTTTTGTTTACCTTACTAGGGACTAGCAAGGTCTGGGTTGGGGGTGTGATTATGATTAAATAATGTGAATATTTGTTGAAAAATATTAGTTATTTGCTTGGACAAAGTTGGCAAGTGTGATGCTTTATTCAAGAATTGATGTTATGTTAGTAAAAGATGAATTGTGTTTATTTTTGCTAGAAAAATGCTTAAAATGGGAAAGAAATAAAGTGAAGAGGAAGCATAGCTGAAGAGGAACTTACTGGAAGACGCGTCCGGATGGTGGAATATCTTTTGTCCAAACAAAAGTAACAGAAGGCAAAGTCAGAAAAGCTGAAACACACTAGAAAGTGCATCCGTACGAAAGAAAACACGCGTCCGGACTCGTGTCAAAAGTTTGCCAATGCCAGTAGCATAATTTTAATTCAATTAGATCTTTTCCCAAATAATCCTATAAATATGAGATGAAGGCTGTGTAAAAAAAAACCTTTTGGCAGTAGTGTTTTATTTTTTTATTTTTATTCTTCGGGTTTAATTTCATCATGTCTGGCTAAGAGTTTTAGCTAAGGTTAGGGGAGAACCTCTCAAAGAAGTACAATAATGTTATTGACTTATGAGCTTAATGGTACGTGATATTTTGCTAATTCAACTTTTGATTTATAGTAAATTTTTTGCTCTGTAAAAATACTTGAGTCATTATATCTTATACCATGATTGCTTGAATTTCCCTGCGAATCAAAAAACTGGTTGTTCCATGCTTAAGTTGATTACAATTATTTCACATAATAATATAATTGAAGGATTACTTAGGTAAGTCGTGAATTTGAATGCTAGGAGAGTTTGATTTATTGTAAACTCCGGGCACAATAAATACTTATGATCAACAATTAGTTCATTGATTTTCCTAGATAAACTTTTAGTTATAAACAAAGGTGTTTTCTCATTCTTATTGCTAAATTTGGTGACTTGAGTTAATCGACACTTGATTCTTGTCTAGGATTGAAAACTAGTTCTTCAATCATTATTGTATGGTTTTGAGAGGGAGTACCTGATGCTCTAGTATTTTTCATATTTTTCTAATCACTTTAATGAGTTTTATCAATTTAAATACTCTTTTAAAACAAAACATCTTCACAAGCTTTTTACAGAAGTTGGTGTGGTTTCTAGTGTTTTCACAATTCCCTAAGGGTTTGACCTCGGTCTTCTGAGTCTATATTATTTTGCACAACCTGCGCTTGGGTTTACATATTTGAAGTTTTAGCAAGCATCTGTGGTGGGATTGGGCAAAGGCCTTGAAGGACCTAGACGCAATGACATGGGAAAAGTTTTGGGAGCTCTTCATGGGCAATTACTTCCCATCGACTGTTCGTCAAGTGAACGCCCAGGAGTTCTTGGATTTGAAGTAGGGGAACATGACAGTGATGGAGTACATGGCTAAGTTCACCGAGTTAGTCCATTTTGCCAATGACTTTGTGGCCACAGACTTGGCCAAAGTGAAGAGATTTGAGGATGGGTTAAAGTTGTCAATCTTGGGGAAGATTGTGGGCCACCGCGTACAAGATTTGGACTCGATGGTCGGGTCAGTGATGGCCATTGAGAGGGAGGTAGATGACGGAAGAAGAATCTGGGAGGCGGGTGCTCATGACAAGAAGATGGTGGGTTAATCCTCTTCTTCTAGTTTGGTTAAGAAGCAAAGGACTTCTACTTTGTAGGGACAGGGTCGAGGCTATTAGGGCCAAGGCCATGGTCAATCTTCCCAAGGTGTGAGGAATTCTATGGGCACGCCACAGGGAGGCCCCACATACATGTATCTATTGCTAGTAGTCAGGCCACTTGAAAAGCGAGTGGCCTCAAAGGGAAGGATCCAAGAGCTATGTGACATCTCAATCTCAGTTATCAGTGGGGCATCTATAGACCTATTTCATTCCTCTCTACCTAACTTGGGCCAAGAAATCAGTTCCAGTTTCAGGGTGCGGCACAAGCTCCTACCAGTTCACGAGCGGGGACTTCGTAATTATGCTAGATGGGCTAGGGCATGGATTAAGGCTGGGGACAGAGCTTTCAGGCAAGAACTTCAGGGACCTAGGGGTGAGTCTTCACCATCATACCATATACTTTACAGACAGATCAGTCAATAAATCAAGGTATATTTATTCTCTCCAGATTATGGACTAAAGTATTATTTAATTCTGGTGCATCAGATTATAGACCAGTTTCAGGGTGCGGCACAGCCTACGAGACTTGGACTTAAAGGTTGAGACTCTGAAGGAGCCCATGTATGTGAGTTCACCCTTAGGAGATAGAGTTTGTATTGACAAGATATGGCGGGGTTGTGAATTGGAAATCGAAGGGACCCAACTCACCGTTGACCTTAGAGTCATCAAGATGACAGAGTTCGATGTTATATTCGGGATGGATTGGTTGGCGGCATATAAGGTCATCATTGATTGCGAAATCAAGAGGATTACCGCTTACACTTAGACGGGGTTTGTTTCAAGTTTTAGGGGGAGAAGCATAATACCTTACCCCAGGCCGTATATAACTCCCGATGGCACGGACAGTTGATAGGTTGGCTCACTAGCCTTACATTGAAGGATGAGGTGAGACAGGAGTTGAGTCTGCCTCGAGTAGTGTGTGACTATGCGAATGTCATCCCAGATGAGTTATTGGGGCTGCCACTATATCGGGATGTAAACTTCACCATAGAGTTACAGCTTGGTACATCCCCTATTTCTATGACACTGCATAGAATGACACCAACAGAGTTGTAGGAGTTTAAAGTCCAATTACAAGAACTATTGGATAGAGGCTTTGTTAGGCCCAGTACCTCACCTTGGGGTACTCCGATGCTATTTTCCAAGTAGAAGGAAAAGACGCTTAGGCTCTACATTAACTACCGGCAGTTGAACAGGGTCACTATCAAGAACAAGTATCCATTGCCGAGGATCGATGGTCTTTTTGACCAGCTGAGAGGGGCACGGTGATTAGTCGCTAAAATTAGCATATCACTATGACTTTTTAGGACTAATTGTACTTTGATGGAGTTTAAATGTTGGCATTTCAGGACGTAAATTGTACAAGGGACCAAAAGCAATGAATACCATACTTTTGTACAACACCTGCATATTCTGGAGCAAAATTGGAAAAGCTTGGACCAAGCCAAGAAGGAAAACACTGTGGTACTTGAGTACCACGTTCGAACGCCAATTAACATTCGAACATCCCCTTTGAATTAATTGAGGACCAGGATGCTGAGTGCAAAGAGTCAAGTTGTGCATGGAGTATGGAAGTGGATTTCACAAAAGACCACAAGCTACTTGAGTGAGAAGAACCTACGAACTATTGAGGTGTCAATTATCAAAGCTACAAACTACTGGGTGCCAATTATCAGAACTACAAACTATAGGGGTGCAAATTTCAAAGCTCAAAATAAAGGGGGATCAAAGTGTAATTCAAGCCCCCCTTTTTGCCTATAAATACCACCCCTTGGGTCTTGTAAAGAACACCTTTTTCTCTTGTATCATCTTTCTTGTAGAGAGAATCTTTTGGTAGTGAAAAACCATCCAAAAGTCATTATTGTTTTCTTGTATCATATTTCTTGTAAAGAGCATATTTTGGTAGTGGAGAACCCTCCAAAAGTCAATATGACTTTCTTGTATCATTGCTTTCTTGAAAAGAGCACCTTTTGGTAGTGGATAACCCTCCAAAAGTTATTATTGCTTTCTTTTAATTTATTGCTTTCTTTTATTGTATTATTTCTTCCTTTTAATATATTGCTTCTTTTATTGTATTATTGCTTTCTTTTAATTTATTGCTTTCTTTTATTTCCATTGTTGTGAGCTCCCTTCTTCCCTTAGAGGAGTGAAACTCTTCCACTTTTCTATAGCTTTACCAAAGCCGTGAAGGGTGGAACGTGATTCACTCATTCTTTGTCAAAGATTGACTCTGTGTGTAATATGTTTAATCTTGCAACTCCTCTACTTGGAGGGATGAGCATCACTCAATTTTTTAGCTTTACCAAAGCCATGAAGAGTGGGTAGTTTCTCATCCAATCTTTAGTAAGAGGTAATTATCTGGAAGTTGTATTTGTGCATTTAGTTTCTGCTTAGCTCTAGTCTTTATTGCTTCATAATGTCTTTTCAATGCATTGTTGTCTTTACCTTAAGCATGAGTAGCTAAGCCTTTAAGTTGGCTAATCCAAGGAAGACCTCCTTTTGGGTATGCCATTTCAACTCATTTTCCTTTCTCCTCTCAGAGTATGATGGTTCAGTTTGAAAGGGTAGAGGCTGGACGGGATTGTGAGTCTTTGATATCCCGTAGACTTGTCACGGGTTATGCTTGGATCCTCACTTCCATCTTGTCCCTAGCTTCCCACGAATCAATTGTACATCTATTCTCTATTAGAGGAAGGATTCAAGTTGACTTGGTATTCCCATGGGAGTGAACCCTTTGGATTAGCCAACATTTTTCCAATTCCAATTTCGGTAAGATAAAATCACAAACCAAACTTCAACAACAAAATATTTTACACTTTGTTTTTCACCAGAATCACCTTCAAAATGATTCAAGTCATTCCCTGAGGAGACGACTTTGAAATATGATTCCAAGTAAAACACGATAAGCAAAAGTCTCTCTGGGCTTGGGGAGCATTTTTGTTCACACACACACACACATTTGACATTTCATTCATCCACCGTTTCGTTGCCTTTTCTTTTGACATCATTCTAAGGGAGAGTAACACTCCCCTTCACATACACCATACATACACTAAGGATGTTGTTTAGAGGTTAGGATATTACAACGAAAATCATCAAGCACACGGGTCTGCTCCATGATAGATCTATGCACGGGGTACCATTAGTTGAGGATTAGGGATGCCAACATTCTGAAGACAGCATTTTAAATGCATTATGGGCATTTCGAGTTTATTGTGATGCCATTTAGATTGACGAATGCCCCAGTGGCATTCATGGATTTTACGCATAGGGTGTTCTACCCCTACCTAGATCAGTGTGTTATAGTCTTTGTTGATGACATAATGATCTACTCCTCAAAGACCACCAGTTGTACACCAAGTTCAGCAAGTGTGAATTTTGGTTGATGGAGGTGAAATTTCTGGGACACGTGGTGTCGGCTTTGGGTGTGTTAGTCAACTTAGAAAAAGTTGAGACAATCATGGGTTGGGAGAGGCTGAAGTCAGTCTTTGTGATACGTAGCTTCTTGGGATTGGTAGGGTATTACAGAAGGTTCATTGAGGACTTCTCCTGAGTAGCTGTACCTATGACTAGATTGACTAGGAAGGAGGTTAAGTTTCAATGGAATGACTTATGTGAAAGGGCATTCTAAGAGTTAAAGAAGAGACTTAATTCAGCTCTGATTTTGATAGTTTCGGAGAGGGGATAGAGGTACATGGTGTACTGTGATGCCTCCAAGGATGGACTTGGGTGTATTTTGATACAATTTAAGAATGTGGTAACCTATGGTTCTCAGTAGTTGAAGAGTCACGAGCAGAACAATCCCACGCATGACATAGAGTTGGCGGCTATTGTCTTTGCCTTGAAAGCATGACGCCACTATCTATATGGAGAACAATTTGAAGTGTTTTCAGACCATAAAAGTCTGAAGTACATCTTCACACATTTGGACCTCAATATGAGGCAGCGCAAGTGGATGGAGTACCTAGAGGATTATAAATTCATTTTGTATTACCATCATGGTAAGAAAAATGTGGTGGCTAATACACTAAGCCGAAAGTCATGGGCAGTCTTGGCCAGTATGGCCTCCTAGGAGTGGCTAACGCTTAAGACTATTGAACAATTTGGGCTACACTATAGCGGTTTGACTCAGGACACTTTGGGGAGTCTAGTGGCTATGCCTTCCCTACTGAGCAGAGTGATCGAGTCCTAGGGATAGGATACTAAGATGTTGTCCTTTAGGGATCGGGTACAGGTGACAAAGGCTGGGCCATTCACGCAGATGGTAGTCTTCGGTTTAGGGGAAGGGTTGTGGTTCCCCAATCTATGGATCTGAGAGAAGATATCCTTAGGGAGTTTTATTGCTCCCATTTTTCTGTGCATCCAAGTGGCACGAAGATGTACCTTGATCTTTGCCTCCAGTACTATTGGATTGGGATGAAGAGGCACGTTAGAGATTTTGTTAGTCGATGTCTCACGTATCAGCAGGTTAAGGTTGAGCACCAGAGACCAGAAAGGTTGCTCCAGTCTTTGGAGGTGGCTAAGTGAAAGTGGGAACATGTCACGATTGATTTTGTAACCCACTTGTCACAGACATCGCGATGTGGGTGATAATGGACTGGCTTACGAAGTCGGCACACTTTTTGGTAGTGCGGATGACCTTCACACTAGAGGAATTTTGTAGGCTGTACATATTGGAGATAGTCCTGTTACATGGGGTGCCTGTATCTATAGTATTAGATTGGGACCCTAGGTTAACAAACCATTTTTGGGAGAGTTTCTAGTGGGCCATTGGGACGCAATTAATGATGAGCACCGCTTTTCATCCCCAAATGAATGGTCAGTTAGAGAGGACCATTCAAACATTAGAGGACATGCTACAAGCATGCATCCTTGATCTCTAGGGTAGTTGGGATGAGTATTTTACCCTTAGTGGAGTTCGCCTACAATAATAGTTATCAGACAAGTATACAGATGGCACCCTATGAGACACTTTATGGGAGGTCGTGTCATTCTCCGATTTGTTGGTCAGAGGTTGGAAAGAGACCCTCCACAGGTCTGGATTTTATCAGAGACACCTTGGAGAAGGTGGACCTGATATGAAAGCGTCTTCTCACAACTCAGAGCCTATAGAAGAGCTACGCCGATAGACAACGGTGACCTCTGTAGTTCGAGGTTGAAGACCATGTCTTCTTGAAGGTGATGCCTAAGAGGGGAGTGGTCAAGTTTGGGAAGCTGGAAAAAACTGTCATTGAGGTATATTAGGCCCTTCGAGGTAGTCGAGAGAGTCACTACAGTTGCTTACCAATTGACATTACTGCCAACTTTATTTGGTGTTCACGTGGTGTTCCATGTGTTCATGCTCTGGAAGTACACTTTAGATCCTACACATCTGGTGGATTAGGGTGAAATGGTGGTTGATGCGGATGGGACCTTCGAGGAGGGACCGGTGCGTATCATGGATAGTCGAGAGTAGGTTTTGCATGGCAAGACTGTGGGGCTAGTGAAGGAATTGTGGCAGCATTGTAGGGTGGAGGAGGCGACATGGGAGAGTGAGGACATTATCCGAGCTACCTATCTGTTTCTGTTCGAGGATGGAGGTACATCTCTTATAGTTATAGAGTATTGAATGACTTTTTGCATGTGCATGTTGATATGTGCACGTGGGTGTAATTTCAAGGACGAAATTCACTTAGGGGAGGAGAATGTAAAACCCAATTTTTTTTATTAAAATTCTAATTAAATGGGTAAAATAGTAATTAATTGTTGAAGCACGAGTCAAAAACATGAATTTTTATATAATTCAAGTGACAAAACATACCTCATTGTTGGATTCATCTCGCGAAATCTAGCTACCCGGTAAATTTTTGTAAAATTTTGAGACAATTGGATTTTTCACATGTTACAAAGCGATCGAGTGTCGCATGACTAAAATAATTGCTATCAAATTTTATTCATGGGACCCAAAAAATAATTTAAATATACTTCAATAAAAATATCTTAAACTTAACACGAGACGAAATTTAATTGACTCAGAATAAAATTGGAGCCGTTAAAAAGAAGATGTGTGGTGCGATGTGGGCCACATATTTTGACTATATATAAAGTGGAAGGCTTTTTTATTGTCTTCCACTTTGTTTTCTTCTCTAGTAGTCTGTCAAGAGAGAGAGAGAGAGAGAGAGAGAGAGAGATAAGTGAGTTTTTTTATTTTTTATTTTTTTCCTCCTTCCTTCTTTCTTAGATCTACAGAGACCAAACAGTTTAATTGCTTTGAGCCAAGAATTAAAGTTGCTCTATGTAACAAGAGCTACGCAACCACACCAAAGATTGCATTTTTCTCCAATAATATCAAAGGCAAGAATCTAGGACTAAGACTTGGGGAGCTAAATTCGGGTTTTCCTTGGAGTTCTACTACGTGAGCTCATGCTACGAGAGGCAAAATTTTCCCCATTTAGATGTAATTTTAACCTAAAAGATGACGTATGAAATGGGTAGGCTAAAGGTGTATGTCACATGTTAGGTCTTGCCTGGTGTAACTAGTGGGTCAAATATAGGATTTATAATTAACCTTGTAATAAGTAAAATCCTATTATGATTAATTTGGTGTAAGTTAATGTTAGTGGTCTAAAGTAGGTTAATTGTACATTTGCAAGACATGATGTTTTAATGGCATATCAAGTTTAATAAAATTATTAGCTTGTTATGTGATTATGAAATAATATGTATGTTAAATGATTATTTAGCATATGATTAGTGTGGTGGACTTATGCTTAAATTTATAGGAGAATACAAGTATGTTAGTTGAGTTGATTATCTTACAAACATGCTTGGGATAGTGTTGAAAATGTCATTATATTACATTCATTATATAATGGACATTATAAATGATACAAAGGCAATTGCACATTATTTTGCATAATGCATGGTTGTACTACATTCATGGGTATTGACATGGGTGGGAGTATGGGCATGGTATGAAATCAATCATCACATAGGTGGTTAATCGTGGGCTTGAAAAAGTAGCATCGAGGTCCAGCTGAATCGCCCAAGAAATTAAATGGATAAACGTGTCGGGATATAGCAAGAAGAGCTAGATTCTCCCTCGGGTATAAGACCCGCTTACTTGGTTTATACACTTTCCGGCGATGCAATTTCAGAAAAGTATAACAGCGAAAACGGAGCTGCAGGCGGGATGTCTTGAAAATTCGTTGATAGTGTGGTGTCCCATTGGTGAAATACCATAAATCATCTCCCCACAAAGATACAAGAAAATGAATTAATTAGTCATTAAGTGTACATAACACCAATGACGGGGGCTTGAAATGTCTGGATACATATGCATGACATTGCATGTGTTGTCGGAGCTCGGGATGGGCTCGGTGTTGGTTTTTGCTTGCGTGAGTCTCATCTCGTGGCATGATATGATTTATGACATTTCTTCATAAAAGACATATTTGAATGAATGCATGAAATGATTGCATGTGACATTTCATATGCATTTGGGTTGAAAGGTATTCTCTATAGAAGTTATCCTATTGAGCGTTGGCTCACCCTTTATGGGAACAATTTTCAAGTACACCATAGGCTTTCACTGAAAGCTCTCCTACTAGTCCACTTTGACCACATAGTCAGACTGTGGCTATTATTTTGATGTCATTGTCCCTTGTATATGTTTACTTTTGGCCCTGTATAATTTTTGTAACAAAAATTTGTTTATATTTAAAAGGCATGTATATGAGAACCTTTTGAGACATTTATTCTTTTATGAAAGAATGTACATAGTGATGATGATTATGGTATTATCCGATACTATACAATTGAGTATGGATGAATGGACCCGGTGTGATCAATGTTGTATGATTACACATGTCGCATTTTGGGTAGAGCTCCTCGTACAAAGGAGACACTGCCCAAATTTTACTGAGTTATAGATCTCGATAAATGGGGCATAACGGCGTGGCATCAAATTACATGGTATCCACGGGTATTCTGCAGGTTAATGAATGATCAATGAGGTAATTACGGACACCCGAATTTTGCGGCGTCACACTACCCTTGTAGCGTATATCCACGTAGAAGAAACCCCAAAGATTCCAAATCAAGCCTTCCAAGTATTATCCAAAAATTCCTTCTTTGATATTTTGGAGAAAACTGTGATCTTTGGTATAGTTGCATAGTTCTCATCGTGTACAACGACTTTAATTCTTGGTCTAAAGCAATCCAACAGTTGGATCGTCGTAGATCGGAGGATAAAGGTGGCGAAGTTGGAGAGGTCTCTCTTCTCTCTCTCTCTCTGTCTCTCTCTCTCTTATTTTTCAAAAATGGATGGTGAAGACTGGGGGAAAAATATGATATTTTCCATTTTTTATAACCCTTGGATGCTTGGTGTAAAATGCGCCACACGTCTCCCTTCGATTGGTATGATTTTGTACCAAATCAATTAAATCTTATTCCGTGTTAAGTTTAGTATATTTTTATTGAACTAAATTTAAATTATTTCCTAGGTTTTGATAGTAAAATCTGATCGCATTTATTTTAGTGGCGTGATTCCCAATTGTCTTGTAAAACGTAAAAAATTTAATTGTCTCAAAATTCGACAAAAATTGTCTAAGTAACTAGATTTTGCAATACGAATCCAAGGGTATAGTCTATTTCATCATCTGAGTACTAGAAAATTTTGGGTTGTTAACCTGTACAGTAACAACTAATTACCATTTTACCCTTTTTAATAAAATTTTAATTTTTTTGGGTTTTATATTCTTCCCACCTAAAGGAATTTTGTCCCCGAAATTACACGCACATGCACATATACAAAAATGCATATTCAATGAGTCATGTACTACATTATAGATATAAGAAATGTACCTTCATCCTCGAAAAGGAATGCATAGGTAGCTCGGATAGTGTCCTCACGCTTCTATGTTGCTTCCTCTATGCCACGGTGTTGCCACAGCACCTTCACTATCCGCACAGTCTTACCACACAAAAACTGATCTTAGCTATCCATGATACACATTGATCCCTCTTCGAAGATCCAATATGCATCAATAACCAGCTCACTCCAATCCACCACATGTCTAGGGACTGGAGTGTAATTCTAGATCATGAAAACATGGAACACTTTTGAACACCTGATAGATTTAGAGGTACTGCCAACCAGTAAGCAACTGTGTTAACCCTCTCGAGTACCTCTAAGGACCTGATATACCTTGGCGACAACTTTTTCCTCTTCCTGAACCTAACTACTCCCCTCTTAGGCATAAACTTCAAGAATATGCGATATCCAACCTCGAACTCCAAAGGTCTCCACCATCTATTATCGTAGCTCTTTTTTCAGTTCTGAGCCAAAAGAAGATGTTTTTGTATCAAGTCCACCTTCTTTGAGGTGTCCTTAATAAAGTCTAGACCCGTAGAAGGTCCATCTCCAACCTCTGTCCAACAAACCACAAAAAGGCACAGCCTCCCATACAGTGTCTTATAAGGAGTCATCTGTATGCTCGCCTAATAACTATTGTTATATGCGAACTCCACTAAGGGTAAGTGCTCTTCCTAACTACCCTTAAGGGTAAGGATGCATACCCGAAGCATGTTCTCTAAAACCTGGATGGTCCTCTCCGACTGACCATCCATCTAGGAATGTAAAGTTGTGTTCATCATCAATTGTGTCTCCATAGCTCGCTGAAAACTCTCCCAGAAGTGAGCCATGAACCTAGGATACTAATCCAATACTAAAGATACGGGTACCCTATGTAACTAGATTATCTCCCATATATACAACTTGTAGAATTCATATAGTGTGAAGGTCATCCGCATAGCCAAAAAATGTGTCGACTTTGTAAACCGATCCACGATCCCCCATACCGTATCATGCCCACCCAAAGTCCATGGGAAGTGGGTCACAAAATCCACAGTGATGTATTCCCACATCCACTCAGCCACCTCTAAAAGCTAGAGCAACCTCTCTGATCTCTAGTGCTCAGCCTTGACTTGTTGAAACGTGAGACGTCTACTAACAAAGTCTCTGACATGTCTCTTCATCCCATTCTAGTAATATTGATGATGAAGATCATGGTACATCTTCATGTCACCTGGATACACGGAAAAAACAGGAGTAATCAAACTCACTGAGGATCTCATCTCTCAAATCTGTAGATTGGGAACCACAACCCTTCCCCTAAATCAAAGATTGCCATCAGTGTGAATGGCCTTGCCCTCATCACCCATACCTGACTATACCCGGTCCCTAATGGATAATATCTTTGTGTCTTGCCCCTGGAACTTGATCACCCTGCTCAATAAGGAAGGCATAGCTACCAGACTTCCTAAGATGTCCTGAGCCTGATCTTTGTATTGTAACCCGAACTGTCCTACAATCTCGAACATCTGTAATTCCTGGGAAGATATACTAGTCAAAATTCCTCGTGACTTTCGGTTGAATGCATCAACCATCACATTTGCCTTACTAGGATGGTAATGCATGGTGAAGTCATAATCCTCCAAGTGCTCCATCCATATGCATTGTCTCATATTAAGGTGCCGCTGCGTAAAGATGTACTTTAGACTCTTGTGCTTCAAAAATACCTCAAACTACTCTTCATATAGATAATGACGCTATTCCTTTAAGGCAAAGACAAGAGCCACGAGCCATAAGTTACCGCCCCTCCCAGACTACATTAAAACACATCTAAATTCATCCTTTAAGACATCACAATAGGCTGTGTACCTCTGCCCCTCTTTGGCACTATAAGGATAGGAGCTAAAGTAAGCATCCTCTTCAACTCCTAGAATGCCCTCTCACATGAGTCATCTCGTTGGAATTTGACCTTTTTCCTAGTCAACCTAGTTATAGGTGTTGTAAAACTCAAGAAAATTTGAACTTTTTTGTGAAAAGGGTAAAATGGTAATTTGTCACTACAATGTAAGTTGAAAATCCATATTTCTCTAGAGTTTGGATGATGAAATAGACCTCACTGGGTAACTAAATTCGTCTTGAAAAATCTAGTTATCCAGACAATTTTTGTCAAATTTTGAGATAGTCGAGTTTTTCACATTTTTTGAAGCGACCTGGTCTTGGGTTATCTCAAAAATGCCCCCAAAATAAAATTTCTTAAATTTTATTTTAATTTTAAAAAATTTCATATAAAAATAACTTCAACTTAAACTAGGATGAAATTTAATCATTTTGGGGCAAAAATGGACCCGGGAATAAAGAACGTGTGGCGCGACATGGACCAAGCGTTAAAAGGTATAAATAAGGAACAAAAATCTGATTTCCCCACACATTATTCTGCTGGGTTTTAACATTGGAAGAGGAAGAGAGGAAAAAAGAAATTTCAAGACTTATTTCTCAGATCTATGGAGTTCTGCTAGTGGAAATTCTTCGGGCCAAATATTAAAGTCGATCTACGCGATGAGGGCTACACAACTATACCAAAAAAGGACGAGTTTCACCAAAGATTCAAAAATAGAATTTTGGAAAAAGTTCAGTTTTGGGCAAGGTTTGGGTTCTTGAGCTTCCTAGCATTGTTTTACGCTTCAAGAGGTAGGGTTTTCATTCTAACTAGAATTATTTCTAACATAGGATGAATATATGTAACACCCCCAAAAGCCACCTTGGACAACATTACTATCTAAAATCATTCACATCATAAGAGCAACTAATAAAATTTATCGGTAAAAAAAATTTCATTCATCATATATCACATTTACAATATCATCCCAAAAGAATATGCCAAACATGGCCCTTGTATCCAAAAGAATATGATGAACTATGACAATTACATCTAACAGAATCAAATTTGAACTTTGCAGTGGAATAACAAAAGGTTAGACTTTACATAGTCTCAAAAGGAATTTCCTAGTCTATCACATAGAAGAGTATAGCCCTAAGCATCCACCTCGGGATCCATGTGCCCATCTAGTGGAACTTCCCAATGTACCGACTCATTGACTTTGAGCTCCTCCTCTTGTACAAAATCTAAAAATATGTTATTTGTAGGGGGTGAGCACTAAGCTCTGTAGCAACATCCTCCCAAACTCGAACAAGGTTTAGAAAAAAAAAATATAAAACAGTCCAGTCTCACTTTTCAAAATAGCATATATAACTTGCAATAAAACAGTGACAATTTATTTGATCTCAAGTTAATTCAATAGCAATAATTTAAATGAAAGGATTAAGCATGTCAAAGTGATAGAAATCAAATAATCATTCAATAATGTCATCCCATATTTTCATGTACGTTGGTTGCTTCCTATGAATCTACACCATGATTCTACCTCGTTCACCCACCACAATCACACAATCCCAAACATTTTAGGAAGGGCATATACCGTCTCTCACGGCATTGATGAATCCTTCCTAGGAAAGGTATGTCATCCTTCAACTTCGAACTTACGTAAACAATAGTGGTTGCTCTTACAAACAACAAACCATTACAAGTGTTAGGAAACCATCTCACCCTACCACTGGGATAGACCAACCTCTAATACTCTACGGCAGTGCTCGAATGAAATTCAAGTCCATCACAACAACCATAAAAGAGATGCAATAACAAACATTTTCTCAAATCACAAGGAAATCCAAAATGCCCAAATTTCACAATTTGTATTACAATAAAACAATTTAAGAAAATAAGCAAGAGATCATCAACAATCCATTTTTATTGTTCATTACAAAGCACTAAAGTTTTGAAATCAAGAACAAGAAAAAATCAAGAGAATAATCCATTTCTCTTGAAAACTAGGGTTTTATGACAAAAAAAAGAGTTTTCATGGTTATCTAACCCTAGCTTTGTTTAAAACATGGTACTCTTTGCAAAAATAACAAGAAATGATGATTTCATAGCATATATATATATATATATATATATATATATATATATATATATATGAGGGTGAAAGCATACATATACATATAAGCCCTAGCCTCAATGGTCAAGAATAGAAGGAACCCCTACCTTGAATCAAAGGTTCCAAGTAAAGCCCAAGCTCTAGAAATCTCCTTCCTCCCTTTTCTTTCTTCCCTAATCTTCCCCTAGGGTTCTAAGAAAGTTTTGGTGACAGTGGAGTGAAAGAATGGAAGAAAATGGGAGTAAAGTGGTGCTTTAAAGCCAAGAAATCCCGAATTTTAATGTTCACAGGGCCAAAAATTATATTTTTCTCCAAAATTACGGTTTTACCATTAAATATCTCCAATTTGATCCCTATGACTACCCTAAGGTTTTTAGACGTTCCAGATTCATTTTTAATGTTATTTTAACCTAAAAATATTTATTTTTATGATTTATCTTTATACTAAAATAATTTACACCAAAAACACTAAATTACTATTTTATTCCTCTGAACCGCTCTTGATAAAGGTTTAAATCGATTGACCCATCCAAGGTCCAACATATCATCCTTGGTACTCTATTAGTCTCTGTTTATAACATTTGAAGGAAAGAATACTTAGTCCCAAAGCTTTGGCAACTTAGGCACCAGTACCCACACCATTTGGTGGCAGTATCTCAGTTGTCCTCCTTTTTGACCATGATCCACTTCAAATCTGTAGTAGTTCAAAACACGAAAGTTGTACATCTGGGTTTCCTCTGTATTGTGTCAACATTTCAGCTCAATCGAACGGTTGGATCAAAAGTTATGACAATTCTACAAAACTTGGTCCAGAGTAGGCAGTACCGGTACACTTTAGCTTCTGGTGTTCACAGTACCGGTACGCTGCCCAGAATGCCTGACTTTTCATTTCCAACCCTTCCACCACCAACCCAAATTTATACAACATAAATTTTTTCATCAAATATAGTTGGTACAAGTTCTATTACAAACGATTTCATATATTTATCTGAGTTTTACAATATTGGCAGTTCAAAAAATAAATAATTACTTGTTATATAAAGATAAGAGTGTGGGGAGGGGAGTTACAATATATGAAATGGGTGGGCTGTTATGTGTATTTTAACACTTGCCTATTGTAGTTAATTTAATGGAAATGGGTAAATTTAATTCTAGTATTTATTGGTAATTAGAAATTGCTAATTTGTGATTTCTTGAAAGTTTTGATAATTGGGTATGTGAAAATCACTTAATCTAATTTTTTTGATTTATGTGATGAATTTGAGCATTTTATGTGATTACATGATTTGGTGCCTTGAAGGTGTTTGATAAAATGCCTATGTCAAATAAAGTATGTTAATTGCATGAGATTATGTGATATCATGCTTGGAGAAAATTGTTGTTAAATACAAATGTTGATACATGATCATGATTTATTGACATGATGAGGATTTATGAAAATTATATGCTTATGATATAATTAACCATGAAATGTGTTGAAATGTGGTTGAGATTGTTTATATGGCACTCGTACGTATTGGACATGATATTGGTGTTGCAATTACACATTACATTCCATTTACATGGAGACAACACATTCATGGGTATGAGGCATGAGTGTGGGTTTGTGTGCATAGTTAATCAAAGACCATTTTTGTTGAATGATTCATGGGCTCGGGATAGTTGGGCCGCGGTTCGAATGAGTCACTTGGTTTGCATTAAAAATAAGGTCAGGGTTAGCAAGAAGGGCTACAAGATCCCTCGGGTGCAAGACCCAGTGATTGGGATACGCACTCACTTGGTTCAGACCATAAAGTGTGTGAGTGTACGTGAAACCCTTGGTGGAAGACCATGAATTTCGTGTGGGTTGGGTGACCCTTCGTGTAAGTCCATGAATGTCCACCCTAAGAAAGACCTGAGATTTATAATGGTCATTTGATGCGCAACATAAATGACAAATTTATGCATATTGGCATTACATTGTGTTGTTGGCATGGCATGGTGATTTCCAACATTGAATTGCATATTCTTGATTGGAATGGTTGTTACTTGTTAAATGTTGCATATGGACATTTTATATGCACTTAGGTTGGGGAGTGACATCTTTAGGAGATACCCTATTGAGCGTGACTCACCCTTTATGGGTTAATATTTCAAGTGCGGGTTATAAACTGGTGGACGGCTCGTATTTGGGGCCTTAAGGATGAAGAAAAGTTGACTTATGGCTTTTAATTCACGTTTTGTAAAACTATTATGAAAAACTATATTTTTGTAAAACATTCACTAAGTTAGTTTTTGGGCATGCAATGTATGTAAAAGAATTGTAATCGAACTCATATGGACTATTTTTATTGTAACATTGCATGTTATTATATGAGTATGAATAAATGGGCTTGGTGTGGTCAATATTTACTCATAAATGGATCTGATGTGGTCAATGTTTACTCATAAATAGACCCAGTGTGATCAATGTTATATGATTACACAGGTTGTGCTTTGGGTAAAGCTCCCCGTACAAAAGAGACTCTGCTCAAATTTTGTTAAATTATGGACCCCAATAAATGGGGCATAACGGCGTGATATAGAGTTACACGGTATCTATGGGTATTCTGTGAGTTGATAGGTGACCAACAGGTTAACAAAGGACCCCCAATTTTAGGGGTGTCATAGCTTGGTAGTAGAGCTAGGTTTACGATTTACCTAAGGCTTGTGGGGCATGGGTCTAGACCATTGCATCCGTTGTGCATTACATGTTGTGTGCTTTACATATTGTGATCGAAAGAGGGTCACTACCTACACACCAGAGGGTGTTTATTTTAAATTTCAGGGAAAGAAAAATGACATTTTACCCCAAGTAATATATGATTCCTGTTTACACGGGCAGTTGATGGGCTGGCTTGCAAGCCTTACCCTAGAGGATAAGGCGAGAGAGGAGTTGAGTTTACCTCAGGTGGTTTGTGAGTATAAGGACATTTTTTGGATGAACTACCAAGATTACCTCCACATAGGGATGTAGACTTCACTATTGAGTTGCACCCTAGGACATCGCCCATTTCTATGACTCCGCATAGGATGGAACTTGCAGAGTTGCAAAAATTCAAGGTCCAATTGTAAGAATTGATGGACAAGGGCTTCGTTAGACTGAGTACCTCACCTTGGGGTGCTCTGGTGTTATTTGCCATGAAGAAGAACAAGACCCTTCGTCCATGTATAGACTACCGACAGTTGAGTAGAGTTACTATCAAGAATAGATACCCTTTACAGAGGATTGAAGATTTATTTGATCAATTGAGAGGGGCATCGATGTACTCTAAGATAGATCTACGCACGATTTACCATTAGTTGAGGGTTAGTGAGGCAGATATCCATTTAGGATGCGGTATGGGCATTTCGAGTTTACTATCATGCCTTTTGGATTGATGAATGCTCCGACAGCATTCATGGATCTCATGCATAGGGTGTTCCAACCCTACCTAGATCAGTTTATCGTGGTCTTTGTTTATGACATTCTGATCTACTCCAAGTCTAAGGAGGAGCATGAGGGTCACTTGAAGATTATTCTCCAGATCTTGAGGGACCATTAGTTGTATGCCAAGTTCAGCAAGTGTGAATTTTGGCTTACGGAAGTGAAGTTTTTGAGACACGTGGTGTCAGCTTTGGGTGTGTCAGTTAAGTCGGAGAAGGTTGAGACGGTTATGAGATGGGAGAGACTGAAGTCAATCTTCGAGATACGTAGTTTCTTGGGATTGGCAGGCTACCACTAGAGGTTTATTGAGGATTTCTCTCGACTAGTTGCACCTGTGACGAGATTGAACCGAAAGGAGGTCAAGCTTTAGTGGGATGACTCGTGTGAGAAGACATTCCAAGAGTTGAAGAGAAGGTTTACTTCAGCTCCTATTTTGACAGTCTCGGAGAGGGAATAGAGGTACACAGTATATTGTGATACCTTGAAGTATGGGCTTGGTTATATTTTGATGCAGTCCAAGGGGTGGTGGTTTATGGTTCTCAGCAGTTAAAGAACCACGAGAAGAATTACCCTACACACGACATGTAGTTGTAGACCATTGTCTTTGCCTTGAAGGCTTGGCACGACTGTTTATATAATGAGCATTTAGAGGTATTTTCGGACCATAAAAGTCTGAAGTACTTCTTTACACAACAGGACCTCAACATGAGACAACACATGTGGATGGAGTATTTAGAGGATTATGACTTCACTTTGCATTAGCATCCTGGTAAGGCAAACGTGATGGTTGATGCACTCAGCTGGAAGTCAAGGAGAGTTTTGGCCAGTGTGGCTTTTTGGGAGTGGTAGATGCTTGAGACCGTGAGTCAGTTCGAGCTACATTACATGAGTCAGGCTTAAGGCACTTTAGGGAGCTTGGTGGCTATGCCTTCCCTATTGAGTAGAGTGATCAAGTCCCAGGGGTAGGATATAGAGATATTGTCCATCAAGGACTGTGTATAGTCGGGTACAGGTGATGAGGGCTGAGCCATTCATGCGGATGATAGTCTTCGGTATAGGGGAAGGGTTATGGTTCCCAGTCTATAGATCTAAGAAAGGAGATCCTTAGGGAGTTTCATTATTCTCGTTTTGTTGTGCATCTAGGTGGCACGAAGATGTACCATGATCTTCATTGCCAGTACTATTGGAGCGGAATGAAGAGGTATGTTGGAGACTTTTTCAGTCGATGTCTCAAGTGTCAGCAGGTCAAGCCTGAGCACCAGAGACTCACAGGGTTGCTCCAGCCTTTGGAGGTGGCTGAGTGGAAGTGGAAACATGTCACGATGGATTATGTGACCCACTTGCCACAAACATCGCAGGGACATAACGCGGTGTGGGTGATAGTGGACTAGCTTATGAAGTCGACAAATTTTTTTGGTAGTGCGGATGATCTTCACACTAGAGGAATTCTACAAGCTGTATATATAGGAGATAGTCTAGTAGTATGCGGTACCCATATTTATAGTATCGGATCGGGATCGCAGGTTCATGGTCCATTTTTGAGAGAGTTTCTAAAGGGTCATAGGGACACAGTTGATGATGAGCACAACTTTTAATCCCCAGACGGATGGTCAGTCAGAGAGGACCATCTAGACTTTAGAGGATATGCTTCAGGCATGCGTCCTAGATATCAATGGTAGCTGGGAAGAACACCTACCCTTAGTGGAGTTTGCCTACAACAATAGTTATCAGGCGAGCATACAGATAACACCCTATGAGGCACTATATGGGAGGCTTTGCCGTTCTCCAATTTATTGGACAGAGATTGGAGAGAGACCCTCTACAGGTCCAGAACTGGTTAAAGACACTCCAGAGATGGTGGAATTGATACAAAAGCATCTTCTCACAGCCTAGAGCCAGGAAAAGAGTTATGCAGATAGATGACAACGACCTCTAGAGTTTGAGGTGGGAGATCATGTCTTCTTGAAGGTGATGCCTAAAAGAGGAGTGGTCAAGTTTGACAAGCGGGGAAAGCTATTGTTAAGGTATATTGGGCCCATCGAGGTACTTAATAAGGTTGGTACAGTTGCTGACCAGTTGGCGTTACCGTCAAATTTATTGAATGTTCACGCAGTGTTCCACGTGTTTATGCTCCTGAAGTATACTCCAGATCCAACCCATGTGGTGGATTGGGGTAAGTTGATTGTTGATGTGGATGGGACCTTCGAGGAAGGACCGGTGTATATCATGGACAACCGAGAGTAGGTTTTGCGAGGCAAGACTGTGAGGCTAGTGAAGGTGTTGTGGAGGAGGCGACATGGGAGCGCAAGGACACAATATGTATCAGTTATCCTTTCTTGTTCGAGAATGGAGGTGCATTCTTATAGCCATTTAGTATTATATGTCTATTGCATATGCATGTGGTTGAATGTGCATGTGTGTGTGAATTTTGGGGACGAAATTCTGTTAAGGGGGGAAGAATGTAAAACCCAAAAATTTTTTAACTTTTCACGGAAAAGGATAAAAAGGTAATTTGCCACTACAGTGCGAGTTAAAAACTCATATTTCTCTAGAGCTCAGATGATGAAATAGACCTCACCTTTGGATTCGTCTCATGAAATCTAGTTACCCAGATAATTTTTGTCAAATTCTGAGTGAGATAGTCGGGTTTTTCTGCGTTTTTAGCGACGATCGGATGTCAGGTGACCTTAAAAATGCCCCCAAAATAAAATTTCTCAAATTTTATTATAATTTAAAGAAATTTCATATAAAAATATGTTGAACTTAAATCGGGATAAAATTTAATCGTTTGGGGGCAAAAACGAGAATAGGGAACGCGTGACACGACGTGGACCAGGCGTTAAAGGGTATAAATAAGGGACAAAAATATGATTTCTCCACACATTATTCTGCTGGGTTTGCTAGGTTTTAACATTGGATGAGGAAGAGAGGAAAAAGAGAAATTTCAAGACTTCTTTCTCAGATCTACAGAGTTCTGACAGTCAAAATTCTTTGGGCCAAGTATTAAAGTTGATCTACGCAACGAGAGCTGCGTAACTATACCAAAAAAGACGGGTTTCACCAAAAGATTCAATGATGAAATTTTGGAAAAAGTTTGATTTTGGGCAAGGTTTGGGTTCTTTGAGCTTCCTAGAATTATTTTACGTTTCAAGAGATAGGGTTTTCATCGTAACTAGATTTGTTTCAAACTTAGGATGAATATATGAAATAGGTGGGATGTTATGTGTATTTTAACACATACATATTGTAGTTGATTTAATGAAAATGAGTAAATTCAATTCTAGTATGTATTGGTAATTAGAAGTTGTTAGTTTGTGATTTCTTGAAAATTTTGATAATTGGGTATGTGAAAATTACTTAATCTGATTTTTGAGTTATGAGATGAATTTGGGCCTTTTATGTGCTTACATGATTTGGTGCCTTGAAGGTGTTTGATAAAATACCTATGTGAAATAAAGTGTGTTAATTGCATGAGATTATGTGATAATATGTCTGGAGAAAATTGTTGTTAAATGCAAATGTTGATACATGCTCAAGATATATTAACATGATGAAGATTTACGAAAATTATATGCTTATGAAATAATTAACCATGGAATGTGTTGAAATGTGGTTGAGATTGTTCATATGGCACTCGTACATATTGGACATGATATTGGTGTTGCAATTACAAATTACATTGCACTTGCACGGAGGCAACACATTCATTGGCATGAAGCATGAGTGTGGGTGTGTGTGCATAGTTGATCAAAAACCATTCTTGGTGAATGATTCATGGGCTCGGCATAGTTGGGCCGAGGTTCGATTGAGTCACATGGTTTGCATTGAAAATAGGGTCGAGGTTAGTAAGAAGGGTTACATGATCCCCCAGGTGCAGGACCTGGTGATTGAGATACACACTCCCTTGGATCAGCCCATAAAGTGTGTGGGTGTACGCAAAATTCTTGGTGGAAGCCCATGAATTCCGTGTGGGTTAGGTGACCCTTGGTGTAAGTCTATAAATACCCACCTCAAGAAAGACCCGATTTTTATAATGGTCATTTGATGTGCAACATAAATGGTGGATTTATACACATTGGCATTGCATTGTGTTGTGGGAGCCGGAGAGGGCTCAGGTTGAAATGCATGAGTGAGTCTCATCTCATTTCATGGCATGACATGGTGCGGTGATTTTCAACATTGAATTACATATTATTGATTGGAATGGTTGTTGCTTGTTGAATGTAGCATGTGGACATTTTATATGCACCTAGGTTAAGGAGTGACCTCTTTAAGAGATACCCTATTAAGCGTGACTCACCGTTTATGGGAAAACATTCCAGGTGTGGGTTATACATCAGTGGACGGCTTGTATTTGGGGCCTCAAGGATGAAGAAAAGTCGACTTGTGACTTTTAATTCACGTTTTGTAAAACTATTATGAAAAATTATGTTTTTGTAAAACATTAGCAAAGTTAGTTTTTAGGCATGTAATGTATGTAAAAGAATTGTAATCAAACTCATATGGACTATTTTTAATGTAACATTGCATGTTATTATATGAGTATGGATAAATGGATCTAGTGTGGTCAATGTTGTATGATTGCACAGGTTGTGTTTTGGGTAGAGCTCCCCGTACAAAGGAGACTCTGCCCGAATTTTTTAAATTATGAATCTCGGTAAATGGGGTATAATGGTGTGATATCGAGTTACACGGTATCCACGGGTATTCCGCGGGTTAATGGGTGATCAACGGGTTGACAAAGGACCCCCACTTTTAGGGGCGTGGCAGGTGCAGCTAGCTGTGAGAATTCCCCAATGAACCTCCGATAATATCTTGTCAATCCCAAGAAACTACATATCTAGAAGACTAATTTAGGCCTCTCCCAACTCATAACTACCTCAACCTTCTCTAGGTCCACTGACACACTCGAAGCAGACACCACATGTCCTAAAAATTTCACCTCCACCAACCAAAATTCACACTTGTTGAACTTGACGTACAACTTGTGGTCTCTCAAGGTCTGGAGAATGATCCTCAAGTGACCCTCATGCTCCTCTCAAACTTGGAGTAAATCAGAATGTCATCAACAAAGACTACGACAAACTGATGTAAATAGGACTGGAACACCCTATGCATAAGGCCCATGAATACCGCTAGGGCATTTATCAAACTGAATGGCATAACTGTAAACTCAAAAAACCCGTAGTGCGTCATAAATGCCATCATAGGGATATCAACCTCCATAATCCTCAACTGATTACATAGATCTATTTTCTAGTAGACTTGTGCCTCTCTTAGTTGATCAAAAAGATCGTTGATCTGCAGCCATGGGTATTTATTCTTAATAATGACCAGATTCAACTGTTACATAGCCTAAGGGTCCTGTCATTCTTCTTGACAAATGGTACTAGAGCACCCCAAGGTGAGGTATTCAATCGAATAAAACCCTTGTCTAACAATTTTTGCAATTGAACCTTGAGTTTTTGCAACTCCGCAGGCGCCATCCTATGTAGTGTCATAGAAATAGGGGATGCACCATGCTACAACTTCAAAAATGTAAGCCTAAGCGTAGGTTGTGCAAAGGAATATACTCTCGGGAATCCGAGGTCAAATCTTAGGGAATTGTGAAAACAACAGAGTCACAAAAGAAATTCAATAGAAAAAAAAAATTATGAAGACTTTTCTTGGAAAAATGTTTCATTTGATAAAATTAAAGCAAACTGATTAAAACAATAATTAAAATACTAAAGAATTAGGGATACCCTATCAAATCTATACGGTAATTATTAATATCTTAATTTTCATACTTAACTGAGAATCAAGTTGATAAGTAATCCCGATCGGAAGATTTTGCAATAAAAACACAAAAACACCACTCTTTATAACCAAGATTCTATCTAGAAAAGGCTACGAATTCTTTGCCAATTGTAAGCTTCTGTTGTGCCCAAAGTCTACAACAAATCAAAATTTCTTAACAAACCAATTCTTAACCTAACCATATAATCCCCTAATTATATTATTTTATGAAAACTATGTTAATTAACTGAAGCAAGGAATAACTAGTTATTTCACTCGTAGGAAAATTCAAGCAATTGATGTATATGACACAACGAATCAAGAATCTTCACAGAGTAAGAACTTTATTAAAATAAAAAGCTAAATTAATAGAATAGCACACACCAGTGAACCCTTGAATTAATAACAATACCATATTTCATTGAAAGCGCCTCCCCTAGCTTTAGTTGGGCTTCTTAGCTAGACATCATAGCAAAACCCATCAAAGAATATAGAAAAAAACAAACCACCCCTTAACCTAACAACTATTTTCTAATTATATTTTTCAGGGAAAACAATCCCAGTCAGGGTATAACTCTACTCCAGCCTCCTAAGTGCATGTTAACGCGCATCCGGACACAGTAGCAGTCTCTGTCCGGACGCATGTTCCAATGTCTCCCTTATTCCTTGCTTCCAACTCTTGCCCATTTCAAGATCATCAATACTCCTCCAATCTGTATCATTTACCTACAAAATGAGAACATACATCTCATTACTAAAATCATACCAAATCTCAAATAAATTAATACATTTAACATTATATCCTATGTAAATAACTCGTTTTACCCATGAAATTATCAGATGTTAATCACATCCCCCAACTTGGCCCTTGCTAGTCCCTAGTAAGGTAAAAAGAAAAAAATAAATCCATCTTCACTTTCGTAGGACTCACGACTGCATTTAACATATGCAACAAGCCTTTAACCCCTAGGTTCCTCCTAGTAAACGAGTATAGTCTCGTGAGGGTTTTTAGATATGATATCCACAAACATCACCCTATAATCAAATATCTTAATAATAATTTTATAATACAAATTGTTATCACAATATAAAAAATTATAAACTACAACCTTTTTATAAGCATATGCAAAGTAAAATATAGAACTATACACTATATAATGTATACACTTATCATTTTCTCATATAAACTTATGTGTAGTGTGAATTAACTATACCAAGTTAATAATTTATATGGTAATCACCTCTACAACTATCAATTATTCATTTCAATACCAAATCTCACTAGATACTTCACTCATAAAAGATTCTCTCATATTATAGTGACTATTCCCTCAAGTATCACATGTGAGAATAATGTATTTAAATCAAAACAAAATAATGCTCACATGTTCCATTTAAATAATTATAATCCAAAAGAAAAGGATTTGACATAGTCTCATGAAATGAAATCAACACACAATAAACAAATAATCACCATTCTTTTCCTTATTTACAGAAGTCGTGCATTCACCAACACACTCTTGAGATCAAATAGGTCTTTATCTAAGGTTATAATGGGGCCTTGGGATTAGGGTTTTGAAATGAAGGATATTCAGGAATTTAAAACACTATCCCGAGAGAACATGTATATTACACAACCAAATTTCTTTTCATAGCCTTTCATTCTCTATCCTTTAGAAGCACCATTTACAATACTTACTCATATTTTTCCTTTTCAAACACATACTTGCTATTTTCTCTCCCATTTTTTTTCCAGCAAGACAACTTAATGTATATACTTGTTTTTTAAGCAAGACATCTAACGTAGATATTCACAAGTATGCAAAAACTTTTTTTTTCTTGATCATCTTTTTTTTTCCAACCAGCATCTCCTAAATTACATAAACAATAAAAACTCAATCTCGGTATAATTAAGAGTAAATGATATTATTTGTTTTCATTGGCTTGGTTATTATATGTTTAGTACAAGAAATAAAGGTTTACTTCAAAAAGGCTAAATCATGGCTTCTAGGGATAATAATACTCAAAGAATAAAGTTTAGGCTCAGATAATGTCAAAGATGGCCTAAAATCACATCTCAAGAGTTCTTGATAACACACTACCCCATTTAAATTATTTCATGTCAAGTAATCATTCACAATATTGGTGTTGACCAAAACAAAAATAATGAGAGCATTGAAAGAGATTAGCTGAATAAAAATATTCTTCATTGAGTAAATGTAAATAACCCTCCAAAGAAGACTGGATTAAAATTCACTATGGTTTTTATACATCTCCATTATATGTTTCAAGTTCTCAAGGTAAAATACCTAACAAATTTTCAACTTGGTAAAATCTAAAATGCACAAATTGTGAGTTTTTATAAGAACATGATATGAGATACAAAAATATAGAATAAAGTTCTATGTGATGCATAAACAACTGCAAATTTAAAGCTAAGCACATTATGTCTATATTTTGGTGTTAAATTATGAATAAAAATGTTATTTAGATATTTAATTACACACACTAAAACAAAATATGTGTTTTTTAATATATGGAGGTTTTGTGGACTACATACCCCAAAACATAACAAGATCAAGCCTAGAATTGATAAACTATAACAGGCTTTGATCTAAAATAAAAAATTCCTCCCCACGTCCCAAGCAGACTACCAATACATAGAAGAAACCTCACACAACTAAGTAGATGGGCCATCATGACCTTGAGAACTTTGCCCTAACCCTCTCATCTGAGCCCTCATCTCTCTCTGCTCTCTCAGATTAGCAAATAACAGCTACCTATTAGACCTAGGATCAGTCTCTTCATCAAATGGAAAATCAAAGTCCTCATCCAAATTGTGCTCTTCCATAGGCACTGGCTCCTTCTGTTGCTCAGCGGGGTGGCCTCTCTCTCCTACTACTCTCATCACACTGACTCTTTAATAAAAGGCAAGAGTTAAGGACTATAACTTTCTTAACCCTCTCCATAGTGGTATCCACCTCCACTTTTGCTTGCTCACACAATGCAATCGAAATGTTAGCAAAAGGGAGAGATCCCTTCTTGGGGTCCACTATTGCTCGTTGCATCTTAGTGAATATTAAAGAAGGGAGATCAATGGAATGACCCGTGCCCATAGCATAAAGTAGTCATGCCTAGTTTGGATAAATATGGTTGTTCCTCAGCAAGGCTAAAATATTTGACACCAAAATTAAATTCAGTATCTTATATTTTTTAGTTAAGTTTCCTCGCTGAAGGAATCTGTGCTCATTGGTCCAGACAAACTCGACATCACCCAATAGCTCCCTTGCAACAATATCACCCGAGTATGCCTGAGGGTAGTCCAAGTTAGCACTCTGGCCTAAGTCATTCTAGTCAAACAAGCAATATTAACATCATCAACCCAAATAGTCTTGCCATGGACAAAAGTATGGAAGGTGCCATTCTCATGGTCATCCGCATTACTATAAAACTCACTTGCTAGAACAGGCACACATGGCCACTCACGTCCCATGAATCCAACCCATCTCCGTGTACAAATAATGCCTCTCACCCCTAACCTAGCAAAGTCCTTGTGCTCGATCTATCTCTCACAAACAAAGGGTTTGTTTGTATAGTGCTGGAAAAATCTGACTTTGGCATCTAACATCTTGAAACGATGAGGGCCAAAAGTTTGATCCTCGTCAGAAGTTTCCTGAGTGCTAGTATGTGCCCTCTTTGAAGTGGAAGTCTTAGGAGGTGCCATTGAGTGATCAAAAAAAGAAGAGAAGAGAGTTTCGGGTAGAAGGGAAAATGCTATCTGAACTATATTGTATAAGAAGTGGATGCAAAAAATCGTTCAAGTTGCTGGTTTTTATAGATTTTTCACATGCGTTCGGACGCAAGTGATCAACCATTCGGACACGCCTCAACAATCTTATTTAATCATCCTTAATAACCATGTGTCTGGATGCAAGTCAAGTCCCATCCGAATGCAAGTCAGGTCCCATCCAGACGCGTGTTCTAGAATTGAAAACAATTAGTATTTGCATCCAGACGCAATAGCATGACTGTCTAGACGCATGTTCTAGAAAGCACAGTCTAATATCTTTGCATTTGGATGCAAATAGAGTATTGTCTGGACGCAAGCTCCAAAGAGCTTGGCACCATCTCAACACTTGAAAATTTTCTTAACCTTATACTCAACGTTGTCTGGACGCATTTTCAAGTGGATTCCCCATCTCCAGACTTAGAAAAAATTATTAAGCAACAAATTTCTACCTACTAAAATAAAATAAAATAAAAAATTTAATGACTATTTTTTTATTATTATAATTAATGCACTACAAACACATATGCACACACATTGAGAATGTTCACCCCCCCCACTCTAAATAGTACATTGTCTCCAATGTATAAGTTTGTGTTTAATCTCCTATAGAACAATGAAAATCAGAATGGTAAAAGTTAGGGAGGACATACCTTGTATGACATTGTACTCACCAGCATATTCAATAACTAAAACAAAAAAAATAAAACTAAAACAATAAATCATAAATAAAACTAGTATACAATAATTGGGATGAATTTTGGAAAAATTATTCATATTGGGGATCCATCAATTTGATGGATTCCACTTCCATGATATCCCCTTCCATAAACGGTTTTAATCATTGCCTATTGACTTTAAAAATATTTCTATTGTTGTGCTTTTCAATTTCCACCGTCCCATAGGGAAAAACTTCTTTAACGATATAGGGACCACTCCACCTAGTGCGAAGCTTTCCTTTAAAAATATGTAGTCTAGAATTATACAAAATAATATTTTGTGAAAGTGTAAAAGTTTTTCTCAAAAATATTTTTATCATGAAACACCTTCATTCATTGTTTGCTCATTCTGGAATTCTCATAAGCTTCATTCCAGATCTCCTAAAGCTCATTCAACTATAATTTTCATAAAAAAATTGGCTTTGTCGAGGCTAAAATTAAACATTTTAATGGCCCAATATGCCTTGGGTTCCAATTCCACATGTAAATGACAAGCTTTTCCATAAACCAATCTATACAAAGACATGCCAGTCGGAGTTTTGAATGCAGTGCGGTATGCCCATAACACATTAGTTAGTCGAAATGACCGATCTTTACGGTCATGATTCACTTTTTCTAAAATGTAGTCAATCTCCTGATTGGCGAACTCTGTTTGTCCACTTATCTGTGGATGATAAGGAGTTGCAACTTTGTTTGTTACACCATATTTTCTCATTAAAGTTTTGCTTACAAAAATGCAATCCCCCCCATCATTGATAATGACTCGAGGTATACCAAATCTGGACAAAATATTTTCTTTTAATAATTTCAAAACAACTTTATGATAGTTGGTTTGACATGGTATATGTAACGCCCCTAAAATCGAGGGTCACTTGTCAATCCATTGACCACCCGTCAACCAATGGAAGTACCTGTGATCGTCGCACAACCCGACATCACATCAATAGCATCCCCTTAACCGGGATCATCACCCACACGTGTAACCCCTATACATTTTACCATTTGACCCAACCAAGGTCCAACACATCACAATTTGACTCATTTAATATCCATTTATATCCTTGGGACCAAAGAACCCATAGTCCAAAATCATGGAGAAACAGTTTTAAAATTTCAGATTTTTGGAAGGCTTACCAGTAGGGCATATTGGTAGGGTGAGCTTACTAGAAAATTTATACCGGTAGGGTTTGCCTACTAGAAAATTCCTACTATTAGGGTATACTGGTAGGGCTTTCCTACTAGACAAAGTTGTACCGATAGGCTGTACAGGTAGGCTTTGTCCAGTTTTACCTGTTTCACCTGTTTTTGATTCCCAACTCATTTCAATCCATTTCACCACCATCCAAAACATGCTTAATGAGATTTTTCTTATAACAAAATGTCCATACAATTTCGATTACATTAGTTTACATGAATTTACATGTCAAACTAAATTTTCATAATAATTTACAAAACACTCAAAATAAAGCCACATCTCGGCTTTCTTCAACCTTGAGGTCCCGTGTGAGGGCCTTCCTCCGGCGTGTATCCCACACCTGAAATATTTTTTCATATAGGGTGAGCCATGCCCATTAGAGTATTTCCTACATCGGTTACTCCCCAACCTGAGTGCATATGAAATGTTCATGCAACATTTAACAAGCAACAACCATCCTAAGCAAGAATAATCAATTCAATGCAGGAATTCTATCATGTCATGCCATGAAATGAGATGAGACTCACTCATGCATTTTAACCCCGAGCCCTCTCTGCCTCCTACAATACAATGCTATGCCAATGTGTAATAAATTCGTCATTTATGTTACACACTAAGTGACATTTTATAAAACAAAATCATGTGTCTTTGTTGGGTAGCAGAATTTTGGTGTCTCGTTGCCAGTTCCGCACACCGATACACTTTTTTGGACTTCCACCGTCAGAAGTGTATAAAAAAGTAGTCGGGTCTTGCACTTGAGGGAGAATCTAGCCCTTCTTGCTATACCCGACACAAGTTTTTCATGCAACCATGCGACTCAGTCAAATCGTCGGTCCAACTTTCCCGAGCCCACCCATCATCTATCTACATGGTGTTTAATATCAACCATGCACACACACCTACACCCACACTCATGTCCATGGATGTGATTTCTCCGTGCAAATGCAATATAATGCACCATTGCTTAATCAATGTCATGCTCATATGTAATGAATGTCACATGAGCCAGTTTAACCTCATATCTACATATTCCATGGCCAATTATATCATATGCATATAATCACCAAACTTTATCCCAATGCTAATATATCAATGAACATATATCAACATTTATTTCAACAACATATTCCAAGCATGTCATTAAATAATATATGTCAATAACACACTTCATTCACA
This sequence comes from Ilex paraguariensis, assembly GCA_963454935.2. NCBI lineage: Eukaryota > Viridiplantae > Streptophyta > Magnoliopsida > Aquifoliales > Aquifoliaceae > Ilex > Ilex paraguariensis. The sequence goes on from CAUOFW020001410.1 coordinate 39,895, forward strand.
AGGCATAATATAAACACATAGCATACCCACATATTAATTTCTAAGCTAGAAATTTAGTTTAAACCATTTCTATACTCATTTTCATTCCCATTCCCATTTCATATAACACCCTAGGTTAGAAAATGAATCAAAGTAGAAATGAACCCTACCTCTTGCAGCGTAAATCACTTGGTAGAAGCCTTCAAGAATCTCAATTTTTCCCAAAACCCTTGATTTCTCCAAGCTCTTTTTTGGAACTTCGGTGAAATCCATCCTTCTTGGTATGGTTTCGTAACCCTCGTTGTGTAGAACAATCTTTGTTCTTGGCTTGAGTTGATTCAATCACTCAATCTTCATAGATCATAGAGAGAAGGTGAGAACTCTTTCTTTTTCCCTCTCTCAAATGGGAGAGAAATCATATTTTTCCCTATTTATAGCCTTAGAATACTTGGCCCACAATGCGTCATACGACCCACTTTTTTTCGGGTCCGTTTTTGCCTCGAAATGATTAAATTTTACCCCAGTTCAAGTTCAAAATATTTTATTTTAACTTGCCTTAAATTATTTTTCAAATTTCAAAATCTTATCAAAAATTTTATTTTTGGGTCACCCGAGACTTGACCGTCTCGTAAAACATGAAAAATCTGACTATCTCGAAATTCGATGAAATTTGATAGGGTAGCTAGATTTCACGAGACGAATTCAACGGTGAGGTCGGTTTCGTCATCTGATTTCTAGAAAAATTTAGGTTTACAACTCGTACTGGAGCGACAAATTACTATATTGCCCATTTTGTGAAAAGTTTAAATTTACTCAGATTTTACATTCTTCCCCCCTTAAAGGAATTTTGTCCCCGAATTTCTCACACACATATACACTTTAACCGCATGCATATGCAACAATAATATTATACTTTAAATTATAGAATTGCACCTCCATTCATAAACAAGAACAGGTAATTGGTACGTATGGTGTCCTCACACTCCTACGTCGCTTCCTCCATACCTCAGTGCTGCCACAACACTTTCAGTAGTCTCACGGTCTTGCCTCGCAAATCCTGCTCCCGGTTATCCATGACATGCACCAGTCCTTCCTCGAAGGTCCCATCCACATCAACAATCAATTCACCCCAATCCACTACATGTGTCGGATTTGGAGTATACTTCCAGAGCATAAAGACATGAAACACCGCGTGAACACCCTATAAATTTGGCAGTAACGCCAATCTGTAAGCCATTGTGCCCACCCTCTCGAGTACCTCAAAGGGCCCAATAAACCTCGACGATAACTTTCCTTGTTTTCTGAATCTAACCACTCCCCTCTTAAGCATCACCTTCAAGAAGACGCGATCACCCACCTCAAACTCTAGAGGTCAACGCCGTCTGTCAACATAGCTCTTCTGTCGGCTCTGAGTTGTAAGAAGACGTTTTCGTATCAGGTTCACCTTCTTTGAGGTGTCTCTAACCAAATTTAGACCCATAGAGGGTCTCTCTCCCACCTCCATCCAACATACCGGAGAACAGAAAGACCTTCCATATAGTGCCCCATAAGGTGTCATCTGAATGCTCACTTAATAGCTATTGTTGTAGGTAAATTCCACTAAGGGTAAATGCTCTTCCCATCTAACCTTGAGATCTAGGACACATGCCCGTAGCATGTCCTCTAATATCTGGATAGTCCTATCCAATTGACCATCTATCTGGGGATGAAAAGTTATGCTCATCATCAATAGTATCCCCAGGTCCTATTGGAAACTCTCCCAAAAGTGAGTCGTAAACCTAGGATCCTGATCCGATATAATAGTTATGGGTACCCTATACAACCGGGCAATATCCCATATGTACAACCGATAGAATTTCTCCAGTGTGAAGGTCATTTGCACTGCCAAAAAGTGTACTGACTTTGTAAGCTGGTCCATTATCACCCACACCGTGTCATGTTTCCGCGATGTCCGTGGCAAGTGGGTTACAAAATTCATCGTGACATGCTCCCGTGAGACATCATCTGACAAAATCTCCAACATCTCTCTTCATCCCACTCCAATAATACTGTCGACGAAGATCATGATACATCTTCGTGCCGCTTGGATGTACAGCAAATCGGGAGCAATGGAACTCCCTAAGGATCTCCTCTCTCTGACTTGCTAACTGGGGAACCACAACCCTTCCCCTTTACCGAATGTTGTCATCCGAGTGAATGGCCCAGCCCTCATCACCGGTACCTACATGCACTCAGTCCCTAATGGATAATAACTCTGGGTCTTGTCCTTGGGACTCGATTACCCTACTCAGTAGGGAAGACGTAGTCACCAAGCTCCCTAAAACACCCCGAGCTTGTCCCCAATACTGCACCCTAAACTATCCCATAGTCTTGAGTATCTGCCATTCCCAAAAAACCACACTAGCCAATACTTCCCATAACTTCTGGCTAAGTGCATCAGCCACCACATTTGTCTTACCAAGATGGTAATGCAAAGTGAATTGTAGTCCTCTAAATACTCCATCCACCTGCATTGCCTTATATTGAGGTCCCACTATGTAAAGATGTACTTCAGACTCCAGTGGTCCAAAAACACTTCAAATTGCTCACCATATAAATAGTGGCGCCAAACCTTCAAAGCAAAGACAATGACCGCCAACTCCATGTCATTTGTTGAGTAATTCTGCTTGTGGTTCTTTAACTGTCGAGAACCATAAGCTACCACCCTCCCGGACTGCATCAAAATGCAACCAAGTCCGTCCTTGGAGGCATCACAATACACTGTGTACATTTGTCCCCTCTCTGGGAATATCAAAATAGGAGCTGAAGTAAGCCTCCTCTTTAACTCCTGGAATGTCTTCTTGCACGATTCATTCCACTCAAACTTGACCTTGAGTTCTTGGAAAACTCCTACTGGTAGGGTTTGCCTACTCAACAAAGTTGTACCGGTAGGCTTTGTCTAATTTTTCCTGTTTCACCTATTTTGGATGGTGGTGAAATGGATTGAAATGGGTTGAGAATCAAAAACAGGTGAAACGAGCAAAACTGGACAAAGCCTACCGATATAACTTTGTCTAGTAGGCAAACCCTACTTGTAGGAATTTTTCAGTTGGCAAACCTTACCAATATATCCTATCGATAGAAATTTTTCAGTAAGCTCACCCTACCGGTAGGCCTTCCAAAAATTTGAAATTTTAAAACTGTTTCGTCATGCTTTCGGAGTATGGGTTCTTTGGTTCCAAGGATATAAATGGATATTAAATGAATTAAATTGTGGTATATTGGACCTTGATTGGGTCAAATGGTAAAATATACATAGGTTACATATGTGGGTGATGATCCCAGTTAAGGGGATGCTATTGATGTGATGTCGGGTTGTGCGACGATCACGGGTACTTCCGTGGGTTGGAGGTGGTCAACGGGTTGACAATTGACCCCGATTTTAGGGGCATCACATTATAGCCTCAACCTATTTCGACACATAATCCACTACCACAAAATTATAAGTATAGCCAAAAGATGGAGGAAAAGGTCTCATGAAATCAATGCCCCAATAATCAAAAGTTTCTATTATCAAAATAGGGTTAATGGGCATCATGTTCCTATAGGTTATTCCCCCTAATATTTGACAATGCTCACATGTTTACAAAAATTGTGTGCATCTTTAAAAATTGTTGGCCAATAAAATCCACGCTGCAAAATTTTTGCAGCGGTTTTTCTAGCTGAAAATGACCCCCAAATGCTTCTAAATGACAAAAAGACAATGCTACTTACCTCATCATCTGTGACACATCTTCTGATAAATTGGTTTGAACAATATTTGAATAGATATGGCTCATCCCAATAGAAATTTCTTATTTCAACCAAAAATTTCTTTTTATCATGTGCATTTCAAGTTAGTGGCATATTACTGGTTACAAGAAAATTTACAATATCAGCAAACCCTGGTAATGAGGAAATAGACAACAATTGTTCATCTGGGAAAGTCTACTTGATTGACATTGTCTCAATGGGCACATCGCTCACAAGTCTGGACAAATTGTCGACCACTACATTCTCTACTCTTTTTTATCTTTAATTATTATATCAAATTCTTGAAGTAGTAGGATCCACCTGAGTAGCCTAGGTTTTGCATCTTTATTTGTTAATAGATATTTTAGAGCTGCATGATCTGTAAAAATAACGATAGGGTATCCCACAAGATAAGACCTAAACTTGTCCAATGCAAATACTACTGCTAGTAATTCATTCTCTGTTGTAGAGTAATGCATTTGTGCATTATTTAAAGTCCTATTAGCATAGTATATGACATTTGACTTTTTATCCTTACGTTGCCCTAAGACTGCACCTACCCCATAACCATTGGCATCACACATAATTTCAAATGGAAGACTCCAATCTGGTGGTTGCATAATTGGAGCTATAGTGAGCATGCATTTTCAGTTTATCAAAGGCTTCTTGACATAACTCATTCCATTCAAAAGGTATGTCTTTGCCTAGGAGGTTACATAGTACCCTAGATATAGAACTAAAGTCTTTTATGAATCTCCTACAAAAACTAGCATGACCCAAAAAAGATCTAACATCCTTAAGTGTCTTGGGGGGTGGGAAAATTAGAAATTAGTTCAATTTTTGCCTTGTCAACTTGAATTCCTGCAAAAGAAACAATATAACCCAGAACAATTCCCTTTTGAACCATAAAATGACATTTTTACCAATTTAATACAAGGTTCTTTTCTTCACATCTAATTAAAACTTTTTCAAGATTAGCTAAACATGCATCATAAGATTCACCAAAACAATAAAATCATCACCTCCAGAAAATGTTCTACCATATCATTAAAAATGCTAAGCATACATCTTTGAAAGGTCACAAATGCATTGCAAAGTTCAAATGGCATCCTTCTGTATACAAAGGTACCAAAAGGGCATGTAAAGGTAGTCTTCTCTTGGTCCTCTAAAGCTATCTCAATTTGGTTATATCCCGACTAACCATCCAGGAAACAATAAAACAAATGTGAAGCTACCATTTCTAAAATTTGATCCATGAATGGCAAGGGAAAATGGTCCTTTCTTGTCACAGAGTTCAATTTCCTATAGTCAATACAAATTCTCTAACCAGTTATTATCTTAGTTGGTACAAGTTCATTAATGTCATTAGCAACTACAGTGACACCTGATTTTTTTGGAACTACTTGTGTAGGACTCACCCATTTATTATCTGCAATAGGGTAAATTATTCCTATATCTAACAATTTCAACACGTTATTTCTTACCACCTCTTTCATATTCAAGTTAAGTCTCCTTTCCATCTCTCTAGTTGTTTTAGCTTTGTCTTCTAGATATATCTTGTGAGTACAAACTAAAGGACTGATCCCCTTAATATTAGCAAGGGTCCAACCAATAGCAACTTCGTGTTGTTTAAGAAGTAGTAATAACATACCTTCTTGTGCTAAACTTAGATGAGAATAAATTATTATCAAAAATGTCTCATCTTCCACTAAAAATGCATACTTTAAGTCAACAGGTAATGACTTCAATTCAAGCTTGGGAGCCTAAGCACTTGACAGAACCGGTGGATTGGTTCTTGGTGGAAGCTCCTTGAACTTTTGCTTCCAATCTTTGACCTCAAGAACTTGTGAAGAATTCAAAAGAAAGTTAATTCAATGATCTTATAATTCTTTTCACTTAATTCTAACAAAGATGGGCATTCTAGGAAACATGTTTCAAGTGGATCACGTGAAGAAGAATCATATACTATGTTTGAAAAAATGGATTCAATCATATTCACTTCATGCACATCATCATTAACCTCCCCAAGTTGTTTGCACACATTGAAAATATTAAGTTCTAATGTCATGTTGCCAAAAGATAATTTAATCACACTATTCTTACAGTTAATCAATGCATTTGAGGTAGCCAAGAATGAATATGACAGAGATTTGAGTATTAGAACTTAACATAGGTTGTGTGTCCAAAATAATGAAATCCATATGAAAGTAAAAATTATCCACCTGAACCAAGACATCTAAAAATTATCCACTTGAACCAAGACATCTTCCACCATACCACGTGGTATTTTCATCAACCGGCCAACCAATTGGAGTGTCATTGAAGTGGGTTTCAACTCCCCTAGCTCTAGCTACTCATATACCGAATAAGGAAGCAAGTTCACACTAGCTCCCAAATCAAGTAAAGCTTGTTCAATTTTATGATTACCTATAACACAAGAAACTTTGGGACAACCAGGGTCTTTATACTTTGGTGGATTCCTGTGTTGAATAATAGAGGATACCTCCTCAGTCAGGAAGACCTTCTTTTGTAAATTTATTTTCTATTTGACAGTACACAAATATTTCAAAAATTTTGCATAAGAAGGTATCTGTTTTATGACATCCAACAAGGGGATGTTGATATTTGTTTGTTTAAATATTTCCAGCATATCATTGTTCATGTTTGGCTTGATAGAGGTAAGTAATATGTATGGGAATGGTGCAAATATCGGATACTCCTTAGGCTTAATGATTTTAGGTTGGTCAAGTTTGTCACCATTCTCTGTAGGTTTTAAAATTTCCTCAGATTCTTGGGACTTAGTGGGAACAGTTTTATTGATTATTTTCCCACTATGGAGTGTGGTGATAGACTTGACCTGCTCATGTACAGTATCATATGTGCAAGACTTATTCACATGAAATTGACCTTGTCGATTCGGTTGTGACTGAGTTGAAAACTTACCTTTCTCCTGATGGCATAGAGTAGTAGTCAATTTAGTGAGAGTGCTTTTGATATCATTAATAGCCTGAGTGGTTTGGATATTAAAATTTGTCTGACTTTGCATAAATTGTGACAATAACTCATCAAAATTCCTCTTTGAAGGTGGGGTGTACGGAACAAAATTACTGAAATTTTGTTGAGGTTTTTGTGATGCATGATTCTCACCCCTCCAACTAAAGTTAGGATGATTTTTTCACCCAGGTTTGTAAGTGTTGGAATACGGTTTGTTATAAGGCTTTGAAAAGTTATTTGCAGTATTTGCCTAATCATGTAAAACTTCTTTCAAAACAAGAATTGTTGGACACTCCTTTATAGGATGTCCAGGGATCTCACAAATATTTCATATTTCTTCTATAGGGATAGTTTCTATCTCATTAACGTTTTATATTCCATAGCTTCAATCCTTCTAGACAATGTGGCAATCCTTGCCCCTAGGTTATCATCATCTCTCAATTGATATTTGCTCTCAGTTGATGGAATATTTGCATTTTTATTCTTAGAAGGCTCTTGGGATATGGTATCCCAAGATTGTGCATTCTCTGTGCTAAACGATCCAAAAAAATCAAAAGTCTCATCTGGTTCCTTATTCATAAAGTCATTGTTACACATTATTTCTATGAACTGGCACATTTAGGGAGATAAACCTTTATAAAAAAAAAACTTAAAACACACCAACTCTCATATCCATGATGTGGGCAAGACACAAGAAGGTCTTTAAATCTATCCCAACTTTGATAAAAAATTTCAGACTCTTTTTGAGAAAAAATCATGATTTGCCTTTTAAAAGAGTTTGTACAATGTGTGGGAATTTGTTTTTTCAGAAATTCTTTTTGTATCTCTTGCCAGGTGCCTATAGATCTAGGTCTGAGAGAGTGTAGCCAAGTCTTAGCCTTTTCCTTCAATGAAAATGGAAAAAACTTTAACCTAACTGTACTCACTGACACAATCTGATCATATATTGTAGCACAAACCTCCTCAAAATCTCGAATATGCAAATAGGGATTTTTCGAGTCCATGCCATGAAAATTTTGAAGTAATGCAATCATGCCAAGTCTAAAAAAGAAATTTGTAGCATGTAATGGAAAAATGATGCATGAAAGTTTAGTGTGACGTGCAAGTTACAAATATTCGCACAAATTTAACATGCAGATTATCGACATCATTCTCATCACGATTACTTATTCTATCATTAGAATCCTCATGTTCAAGAAAGTTATTTCTCCTATTATTGGCATGATCTGCAACCATTCTCTGAAGTGTGTGAGAGGAATTAGATAAGTCAAATTGGTTTCCAAAGAGAGTATCTAAATCTTTTCTTATCAATCATCCACTCAAATCACGATGCTAAGAACTCATAAAATAATTAAAGCAAAAATTAAAGGCAAGAAAAAAAACTAATTAACAAGAATAATGAATCACAATAGAAATAAACAAAATGGAACAAAGTTTTTAGATTTCTAAAGAATCATATATCAAGAAACTCCTATAGATATTACAATTGCTCACTGTCTTCAACAAGTTCCGGGCAACGACGCCAAAAGCTAGCTTCAACTTCAAAAATTTAAATCCAAGCGTTGGTTGTGCAAAGTAATATAGTATCGGGAATCCGAGGTCAAATCCTTAGGGAATTGTGAAAACAATAGAGTCACACAACAAAGTCAATAGAAAAAAAACTTTTGATGACTTTTCTTGGAAAAATGTTTCACTTGATAAAATTAAAGCAAACTGATTAAAATAATAATTAAAATACTAAAGCATCAGGGATACCCTATCAAATCCATACGATAATTATTAATAACTTAGTTTTCATACTCAACCAAGATTCAAGTTGACAAGTAATCGCAATTGGAATATTTGGCAATAAAAACATGAAAGCACCACTCTTTATAACAAAGATTCTATCTAGAAAAGTCTAAGAATTCTTTGCCGATTGTAAGCTTCTGCTATGCCAGGAGTCTACAACAAATCAAAATCTCTTAACAAACCAATTCTTGACCTAACCACATAATCCTCTAATTATATTGTTTGTGAAAACTATGTTAATTAACTTAAGCAAGGAATAACTAGTTATTTGACTCACAGGAAAATTCAAGCAATCGATATATATGACACAATGAATGAAGCATCTTTACAGAGCAAAAATTTTATTAAAACACAAAAGCTAAATTAATAGAATAGTGCACACCATTGAACCCTTGAATTAATAACAATACAATGTTTCATTGAAAGCGTCTCCCCTAGCTTTAGTTGTGCTTTTTAGCCAGAAATCATAGAAAAAACCATCAAAGAATATAAAAATAAATAAAAACCCTCCTTAACCTAACAACTATTTACTATTTATATTTTTTAGGAAAAAAAATCCCAGTTAGGGTACAAAGCCACTCCAGCTTCCTGAGTGCATGTTAAAGCACATCCAGACTCAATAGCAATCTCTATCTGGATGCGTGTTCCAATGTCTCCCTTCTTCCTTACTTCCAACTCTTGCCCATTTCAAGTCCATTAATACTCCTCCAATCTGTATCATTTACCTTCAAAATGAGAACATGCATCTCATTACTAAAATCATACCAAATCCCAAATAAATTAACATATTTAACATTCTATCCCATGTAAATAACTCGTTTTACCCATGGAACTAAAGCATTATCAGATGCTTATCACATAGGGTTGTAACTCAATGGTGAAGTCTATGTCCTGATGTGGAGGCAATTCTGGTAACTTGTCTAGGAAAATGTCTGCATACTATCAAACTACTCGAGGTAGACGTAACTTCTGTTTCACCTCGTTCTCAAGTGTAAAGCTCACAAGCTAACCCATCAACTGTCCATGCCAATGGGAATCATATATGGCTTGGGGTAAAGCATTGTGTTTTTCTCCCTAAAATTTGAAACAGACACCCTTTGGTGTATAAGCAATGACCCTCTTTTCATCACAACCGATGATGATTCAGAGTACCGCCAATCAATCCATCTCAAGGATGACATCAAACTCCGATATGTCCATAACCCTAAAGTCCATAGTGAGTAGAATCACCGAGATCTCTAACTTACATCTTTGACATATCTTATAAATACAAACCCTAGCTTTTAGGGGAGAACTCACATGCAATGGCTTTTCTCAAGTCTCAACCTCTAAGCCCAAATCTCTCACACATGATGCAGAAATAAATGAGGGAGATGAACTCGAATTAAATAACACCCTTTCCCATAAGTGAGAGAGTAAGAATACACACTAAATTACTAACTAATCTGCCAGCTCAATCTGTGCTGTGATGGCAAAGACTTGCCCTTGGGTCCTTGAAGTCCCTACTTGCAAGCCCTATTCTTGGCCTCAATCCACACCCTAGCTCATTTGGCCTAATTGTGGAGTCCTTGCATTTGAAGTATTAGGGGCTTATGTAGCACCCTAGAATTAGAACTGACTTTCCTAGTACATGGTGGGGGTACAGAGGAATGAAAAATGTTTGTGAATGCCCTACTAATGATTGGGACTGAGATGTCTCAAAACTCTAGGATCCCTACCTCTGAGGACAATCTTGTTTCAAGTGGCCCAATTGATGAGACAAATAACACGTCTTTTAGCCTCCCTGTTATGACCCTTTAGATTTTTTCCCTCCTTGAAAAAATTGATTATGGCCCTAACCTTGATAGCCCCGGCCTAACCCCTGAGACCCTTGTGGGGGTAGATGTCCTTTGCATCTTCCTCAAACTAGTAGAAGAGGATTGAACCTCCCTTTTCTTGTCCTTGGTGCCGGCCTCCTGGATGCTCTTAGTTTCTTACACTTCCTTTTCATTGGCTATAGCCATTTTGACCATTTGAGTCTAGGTCTTATAGGTGGTGGCCCACAATTATTCCTCATATGGACATAATCATCGGCCAAATGGGCTAGCTCAGTGAACTTAGCCATATATTCCATCACCGGCATGGTCCCTTGCTTCAAGTCTAGAAATTCACGGGCTTTCACTTGTCGAAGAGTCGACAAGAAATATTTACCCATGAAGAGCTCACATAACTCTTCCCAAGTCATTACCTCGATATTCTTTGAGGCCTTTTGTGACACCCCACCCTCCACATGGCATAATATTGTCCACTTTGGGCCCACTGGTCCTCACGGCTTTGTTCCTACCAATACCCCTAGGAAAAGGCCTTATGCCATGTAAGTCAAGGGACTTACTAATAAGCCCAGTCACTTTTACCTCCCTAACCGATATGGGGCACTAGGATCTCACACCTTTGCCTAATTCCACCATAAAAGAGCCTCTCCCTCTAGTTGGAATGTCACTACCCTTATCTTATTGGCATCAAATGTGATCTCCATAGCTCTAAGATCTTGTCTACCTGTTGGAACTAATGGTCAGCCATTATCGGATCTACCCCTCCCATGAAGGTTGGTGGCTTATATGCCTTGAACCTCTACAAATTATTCAAGCCTCTGTGGCCCATGTTGGCGCTAACTTGTGCAAAGGTAATAGTCATTGAGCTCGTGGCCTCCATGAAGGCCTGTTGATCAAAGGCTGATGTAGTGGTTGGTTGTTCTGTCGACCCCCTCAACCATTGGCCATATACACACTCATAATATAGCAATAGACCACTAACTTAATATCCCAAAGTTAGGGATTGAAAGTTTAAACATTAAAGCTTTCCTTTTGTTTCACTAGTAAGAGGTATGCCACCCATCAATAGATGTCCCTACCGTAACTTTCCCAATCGTTCCTTTTTTCTGACCCCAAGGTTATGCTTTCTAATCCTAGTTTCCCATTCCTATACACATTTTATCATTTATATATCTCATATCACACAACAAGCAGCATTAAATGCACATCACTTGTAATGCATAATGAATACAATGACTTAACCCAATCTACCTGGGCCCCCAAAAGCATGGTACTGATCCCTATAAGCTTAGGTACCAATACCTGAGCCCACTGTCAGCGGGGTACTGGTACCTAAGGTCTCTAGTTGCCAAGTACCTATGAAGTACAGGTACCTAAAGCCCATATTTCCCTCGAACTCCCTAAAATCTAAACTTTAACCAATAAACTCAATCAACACCTATTTCATCCATTTTTTTTTACAAAAGAATAATGTCCCATTGAGAACCATCCGTCAAATAATGTCCTATTCCAAGCTTTGTACATAATTTACACAAGACCAAAACAAAATGAAACATGGGATTACAAAAGGTAATTTAAGAGTCATAACCCGGCTCTATCATCAACACAGGCCCAAGTGAGAACTGTCCTCCGAAGCTTGTCCAACACCTAAAATATATCCACATAAAGGGTGAGCTATGCTCAATAGGGTATCTCCTAAGAAGGCTGCTACCCAACCTAGATGCATATGAAATGTCACATGCAAGTTATCACATCAATCATCTATTCAAATACATATTTTTCATAAATAATGCTATAATTTTATGCCATATATTGAGATGAGATTCATGAAGGCAATGCCAACCCGAGCCCTCCACCAGCTCCCATTACACATGGTGTGTCATGCATATGTATTTGGACATTTTGAGAACCTAACATTGATGTTAGACATCCAATGACCATTTTATAAAAACCTCGTGTCTTTCTTCGTGTAGGTATTTATGGACTTCCACCAATGATCACCTAACCAACACAACATCTATAGACTTTCACCAACAATTCTACATAAATTGAGACACTTTATGGAGTCAATACCAACAAGTGTGCATATCTGAAATTATCAGGTCTCACACTCGAGCGAGAATCTAGCACTTCTTGCTAACCCTGACACATTTATTCAATACAAACCCATGCGACTTAGTTGAGACTCAGCACAACCTTCTTGACCCACTTATCAACCCACAAAGGATGGTGTTTGACAAAAAAATATACACACAATCACACTCATGTCCAATGCCCATGAATGCGTTGCTACACATGCATATGCTACTATAATGTACGATTACACTTCATATCATTATGCAATCAAATTGTGTAATTGCAAATTATACTACATGCTCATCATATCATAATGCATATAATGAACATATTTATTTTCCACAATCATTTCTAAGCATGTCACATTTGATATCAATCCAATTAACATAATTGGATTCATAAACATTTTATCAAACACTTAGTAGGCAACATTATGAAAACACATATCATGCCCAAACAACACGTTATTCATGAAATCCATACCAAGTAATTTCATCAAACCCAAATCATATAAGAATTAGTTGTAACATTTCTCTTACCCATTTTCCATATTCTAACAACCCTAGGTATTTGTTATACATGAGAATTTATCTCTAACACCCTACCCATTTCATGTTTCAACCCTAGGTTAGAAATAAACCTAGATAGGAAAGGAATCCTACCTCTTGTAATGTATATCCACGTAAAAGAAACCCTAAAAACTCCAAATCAAGCCTTCCAAGCTTTATTCCAAAACTTTGATCTTTGAGATTTTGGAGAAAACCACAATCTTTGGTATGATTGTGTAGCTCTCATCGCGTAAAACGAATTTAATTCTTGGTCCGAAACAATCCAACGGTTGGATTGTCGTAGATCGGAGGAAGAAGGTGGAAACAATGGAAAGCTCTCTCTTTTTTCTGTCTCACTCTCAATCTTTGGTAATAGCTAGTGAAGAATGCGGGGAAAATATGATTTTCTTACTTTTTATACCCCTTGGATGCTTGGTGTACAATGCGCCACACGTCCCTCTTCGATTGGTTCGATTTTATCTTGAATCAATTAAATCTTATTTAATTTTAAGTTTAGTGTATTTTATTGAAATAAATTTAAATTATTTTTTAGATTTCGAGAATAAAGTCCGATCGCTTTTATTTTAGTCACTCGATGCTTATCTTTTTGTGACACGTAAAAAATTTGATTGTCTCCGAATTTGAAAAAAATTTATTGAGTAACTAGATTTCGCGATACGAATCTATCAGTGAGTCCGTTTCTTCATTCAAGTTCTAGAAAATTTTGAGTTTTTAACTCGTACCATAATGACTAATTATTATTTTGCCCTTTTTAATAAAATTTTAATTTTCCTAGGTTTTACATCTAGTGAACAGGGCTCGAGCTTCAAAGAAGGTTGTAGGGCAACTAGGGAATCTCTAAAGGATTTTGAGCTCAAGGTTGCCGAGTTCTCCTTTGTAAACGACGACCTCAAGGCTCAAGTGAAAGACTCGAGATCATCCAAGAAGAGACTTGATATTGGAGTCAAGCTTAAGGTGGATGAGGTCAGGCTTAAGACAGATGGTCCTGTCCAAGCTCGAAAAGACATACTGGAAGCTTAAGAAGCAACCCAGGCTACGAAGGATGACCTGAAGGAGTTGAGCGAGATCAACGTTATCTCCCTAAAGGAAATTGATATGAAAAGGTCCAAGGTTGCTGAGAGGGACTCCACCATCATCGAGCTGAAGGACGAAAGAGACATTGCCTATGCTAAGGGCTACTTTGCCTTTTGGACACAAACTATAAAGAAGTACCTAGAGCTAGATTTTGACTTCAAGCCTCCCTTTAGAGAGGAAGAAAAAGAATTCTCAGTTGACGAGGAAGTTGAGGAAGAGTCTACGGCTATGGCTAAGGTGGAGACTTTTGAGCCTATTCTGCCAACGGCTGCCTCCGAGGTGGTCCCAGTGACTGCTTCTGAAGGGTTGGAGATTCTTGAGCATGTTATGCCCTTAGCTACTTCTAATGAGGTGGAGACTTCAGGGCCCACTCTGTCTGAAGACCTATTAGTCTTAGTTGTTTCTTTACCTAAGGAACAGTCAAACCTAGCTCCTACTATACCAAGAGGTGAGGTGAGTATTGATGACCCTAAGCTACCTAGAGGTGCTAAACAGGCCACTACTCCTATAGCAGATGCTTAGTCTTTCTATCTTTTTTGCTATTTTCGTCATTGTAACCTTTAAACTTTCAACTCTGTAACCTCCTTCTGGTTTTGAATAGTAATTGATTTTGAAAAATTCTATCTTAGCAATTTTTCCTTTCTTTATGCTTGATGTGTGGATATATATTTCCTTCCTTGCCCCTACTTCAATAAGGGTATTTGGTCTTCTGAGTGTAGTTTATTTTAGAATTTCTTGTTGGGAGGCCAACTTTGAGGTTTGTGCGTCCCCCAAAACTTGGACTTATAGACCATTTTTGAGCTTACAGAGCTCTGTTCATGAAATGAAGGATCTTCATTTGTTTATAAGTTAAAGAACTCACCTTATGTTTATGAGCTAAGGAGCTCATCGTTTACTTACGAGTTGGGGAACTCATCTTTAGTTTTTGAGCTTAAGAGCTCGTCATTTATTTATAATTTAAAAAATTAATCTTTAGTGTATGAGTTGAAGAGCTCATCATTTGTTTATGAGTTGAAATACTCATCTTTAGTTTATGAGCAGAAGAGCTCATAAGTTGTTTACGAGTTGGGGAACCTATCTTTAATTTATGAGCTAAAGAGCTCATCATTTATTTATGAATTGAGGAACTCATCTTTAATTTATGAGCTGAAAAGCTCACTATTTATTTATGACTTGAGGAACTTGTCTTTAATTTATGAGCTGAAGAGCTCATCATTTATTTATGAGTTGAGGAAATCATCTTCAGTTTATGATCTTAACAACTCAACACATTCTCTAAGGGAATGATATAAAACTTTCATTTATTGCTAAAGATTTTTACAAGGGATCCCTTTTTTTATTTCTAGCTTATCCCTCCTATTAGTAGAATCTCTTCAAGTGGTCTGCGTTCCACTAATGAAGCAAGAATTCCCTTATTCAGTTTGTAACTCGTAGTTTCCAGATCTGACTACCCTTGTTACTATGTACGACCCTTCCCAATTGGGACCCAGCTTCCCATGTATAGGGTCCTTCATAGGTAGGAGGATTTTCTTTAGGAAAAGATCACCTACTTTGAAATTTCTCTGTTTAACCCTCTTGTTGTGGTACCGTACTATTTTCCTCTGATAATTTATTATACGTGGCAATGCGCTACTTCTCTTGTTGTTTAACAGACCAAGATTAACAAGTAGCAATCTGTAATTTTGCTTTGGATTTGCAAGCTCTGTCCTTGGAGATGGAGTGTTTATTTCGACAGGAACCATTGCCTTGGTGCCATAGGTAAGAGCGAAAGGCGTCTTATTTGTGGTTGTTCTAGTAATGGTTCTGTAAGCCCATAATACCCTCAATAGTTGCTCCACCCATTGAATTTTTTAGGCTTCGAGTCTAATTTTCAGAGCTGCCTTGATAGTTCGGATGATGACTTCTCCTCCCTTTGTTTAAGACGAGGGCCCTTGGAATCCCAAACCTACAAACTATAGATTTCCAAACAAAGTTTCAAACCTTCTGCCCTGTGATCTTCGCAAGGGGATCCACTTTGGATGATTTAGTGAAATAATCGACCCCAATTATAGCAAACTTGCATTGCCCCATTCTTATTGGGAGAGGACTAAGTATGTCCATCCCCCATTGTTGGAAGGGCCAAGGGCTTACCATTGAGGTGAGAAGCTCTGTCGAATAATGTTGGATGTTTGCATGAAGTTGATAGACCTTGCATTTCTTGACCAACTCTCTTGCATCCTTGAGTATTGTGGGCCAGAAATATCCTTACCTCAGTGCCTTATAGGTTGAGTTTCAAGCTCCAATGTGGTTTACACAAATTCCCTTATGAATCTCCCTTAGGATATAATTTGTTTTGTCTTCTTCGGCGCACCTCAGGAGAGTCCAAGAAAAAACTCTCTTGTTTAACTTCCCCTAGATGAGGGTGAATCTGGAGGACCTATTTCTCACCTTCGCTGCTTCTTTAGCATCTACAGGTAGTGTTCCGTCTGTAAATAAGCTAGCATTTGGTCCATCTAGGTTGACAGTATGCTAATGTGGAGAACTTCTTCTGGTTCAGACCCCATAGAGGGCTTGAGTAGGTGTTCAATTGTGATAAAAACGTCGAGATTTTCTTAGGAGGTGGTGGCTAGCCTAGCTAAAACATCAACCTTGGAATTCTTTGCTTGGGGGATTTGCACGATCTTGACCTAAACAAATTTTTTTTTGCAAATCATGTACCTATTTTAAATACAGCGCCATCCTTTCTCCCTTGGCTTTGTATGTCTCCTTGATCTGTCTCACTACCATTTGTTACTCACTGTGTATTATAAGTTATTCCACTTCCATAGAATGAGCAAACCTAAGCCTGGTGATCATCGCTTCATACTCTGTTTCATTGTTTGAAGCCTTAAAGTCAAACTTGAGGGCATACTCTAGGTCTATTCCATCTAGAGAGGTCAGGATCAATCCAACTCTACTGCCTTGTGCATTAGATTCCCTATCAACTTAAAGTTCCCATGTTGGGAGACTGGGGACAAGGTGAGTTGAGTCCTAAGGTGCCTTTCAATTAACCCTAAAAAGTGTAGAATTGAATTAGGGTTTATGGTTAATAATGTGCATAAATTGAATAAAAATGATTAATTTAAATAGTATTATGCCTAATGTTAAAATTGTATACCTTGTAGGTTTTCAAATGGAATCAAGGAAATATTTGATGGATGAAAGTGCAGATGCTAAACAACAGAGGGAGCAAAGTGTAAATCCAAAGTCAACAATTGTGGGCTAAGCAACCAAAAACTAGAGAATTACTATCGTCTAGACGGTGGTGGTGGCATCCAGACGATGCCCTAAACTACTTTCCTCCTTCTTTTTCTCCTATTGGTCCAGTAATGCAATGAGGAACTTGATTGGATACCTAGGGTGGCTGCCACTTCTAACCCCTCCCCCCCCCCTTGGTGCCTATAAATACCCCTATTCAGTTAGACTTCAGGGTGACTTCGCCAAAGAAGGAATCAAGAGCCCGAAAGAAGGAAACCCTGCCCTAAACACTTTCCAAGATAGAGATTTTCTCCTTCTACATTTCTTTTTCAGCCTTTTTACTTGGAGGGTGGAACCTTTCTTACTTTTGTGCCTAAATGGTAATAAAAATGGTGGTGTTTCAACTATTTGTGAGTAGTCCGTTTATACTCTTTGGTGAAGGGTGACAACATGTATAATGTTGTTTGTGTTATGGAAATACCTATGTTTTACTTATGCATTAATGTTTATACCTCTTGTAGTTGATGGATGGTTCTTACTATTATATGCTCATGGTTATGAACACCAAGCAAAGCTTACTATTGTATACTATTCTATCTATAAGTTATTACCTACTTCATGCATGATGCAATGACGCATGTAGTTGGGTTTTATGTAACAGTTAGGAGATTTGTTATAGACGGGTTAAATCTCACCATAGATATTGTTCTTGATTCGATGCATAAGCCAGAACTCCATCTTCATTGAATCATTGACCTGCTAATCGAATAGCTAACGTAAACCTTTGAATGGTTTAACTTTGGGTTTGTTATGGTTATTTGGTTGTTCTATGGTTCATAGACCTTCCAGCTAACCTAATTTTTTGCTTTGATATGGTTCAATTTATACATGAAACCTACTAGTTAACTTTACATTAAATCCAGAGTTAATTGTTGTAAAGTGACATTTTCATAGTCAAGAAATGAAATAAATATTGGATCCCCGAACTAAAGGGTAGCTTTTTCAATTATTGTTGTTAAGAGTTTAGTTTAAGTATTCATTTGATAATTCTAAGTTTACACCACAAGCCATTGTAAAGCACACCGTGCACGACAATCTTACCTTTTCTATTTTTTAAATTCAATAGATAGCTCTTTGTAGGTTCAACCTCGGACTTAATCATGTAATACTATAATTTGATCACTTATATTTGGGTGTATGATTTAAATTAGGTCAAGTTTTTGGCGCTACTACTAGGGAGTTACAATGATTTGAAAATAAACAGGGAAGTTGTCTAGTCTGTATTATATGTGTATATACTGTTTGTTTTATTTTTCTTGTTTATGTCTGTTAAGTCATTTGTAGGGTCTTTAAATCAATTTAGTTCTTCATCTTCATCACAAGCATGTTCGGACTCTTTTGAGTTAAGTATGACTAATAATAATCAAAGAGAACAAGTGGTGGTTTAGAATGTCACACCTTTGAGAGAATATTTGCATTTTACACGCACTACTGTCCCTTCATATTTTATTATTCCAAAAAATACTCCAAATTTTAACACTAAAGCAGGGACAATACAACTTTTACTGCAGTTTCATGGTGTTGAGTCTGAAAACCCTTAGTTATATATGAACGAATTTGAAGAAGCGTGTGGTGCATTGCAAGATAGTTTTGAAATGGTCGAGTTGAAGCGTTTTCCTTTAAGGATAAAGCTAAACAGTGGCTAAATTCTTTAAAAGCTCAATCCATTCCAAGTTGGCAAGTTTTGCAAACTAAATTTTCAAGAAATGTTTCCCTGTGCATCTCACTAATACATTAAGACGTCAAATCATGAATTTTTGTGTGAAAGAAGGAAAAAAAATTTATCAATGTTGGAAGCAATTTAAGGATCTTCTCAAAAGCTTCCCCACATCATGCATTTGAAAGTTGGACCCTAGTTGGTTTCTTTTATGATGCACTCACTTTTGTAATGCATCAGTTTGTTGAAATGATGACTAGGGAGAATTCATGGGCAAGAATCCCCATGAGGCATTTGAGTTTTTTGATACCATTTCAAAGAGTTCCCAAATGTGGGACTCAGCCTCACCAAATGTTGTTGAAACCAAGCCATCTTCATCCTAGGGAGAAAAATACATGTTAAAAAAGGATGATGACATAAGAGTTAGAATGGCTACCTTGTCTCAAAAGTTAGATGGCCTAGAGATGATAAAAGTCAAGGAAGATTTTGTTGTGTCACCCACTGATCAGTTGTGCGAAACCTGTGCTTTGGTAGGACATCCCATAGAAGAGTGTCCCACCATTCTAGCCTTCAAGGAGGTTCTAATGGAACAAACCAATGCCATTTCAAACGTTAACAAGCCTTATTCAAATCAATATGCTGAAACCTACAATCCAGGGAGACGAAATCAACCAAATTTTAGTTGAAAAACATAGACTATGAGTCAGCAACCAGGTCCACTTGCACCATAATCTTAGACTCATCAGCCATATAGCCTTATCAGCCCCTATATAAGAGAAGTTTAAAATTTTGTTCAAAATCAAATGAGTTTTATACTTAGTCTACCCATGCATTTAATGATTTCAAAGCTCAAACTTCACAAAATATTGAAGATATCAAGAGTCATCTAGCCAAATTGACACAGTCTTTGAGTACAACGGAGAAGGAAAAATTCTCATCTCAACCTAAACCTTTGCTGGGTCAAATTTTTTTCATTTACATTTTCCTCAAAGAGTCAAGAAACCTCGACCATTGAACAATCATGTTGAAATCTTTGAGTTGTTTAAGCAAGTAAAGATTAATATTCCCCTGTTGGATCCTATCAAGTAAGTCCCATCTTATGCTAAATTTTTGAAAGACCTCTACACAATAACTAGAAGGATTAACATACATAAAAGAGCATTTTTGACTGAACAAACTAGTACTATTATTCAGCACAAGGCCTCTCTAAAGTACAAAGATCCCGAGAGTCCTACAGTTTTGTGCATAATTAGGAACTTTAGGATTGAGCAAGCTTTGCTTGATCTTGGAGCTAGTGTTAATTTGCTCCCATATTCAGTTTATGAGTAGTTAGGATTGTGCAAATTAAAACCCACAAATGTTATATTACAGTTGGCTGACCATTCTATGAAAATTATATGAGGAGTTGTTAAAGATGTGTCTGTTCAAGTTGATAAGTTTTAATTTTCAGTGGATTTTATTATCTTGGATACACAACTAGTCTTGCATGTCACTACAAAAACTCCTGTCATGAGCTCTTAAGTTATGAGCTCTTGATAAACCGTAGACTTGTCACGGGGTATGTTTTTGCCCAACAAAACTACACTAGTCCTTCACTTCCTAAGATTCAATCAAACACCGTGACACAATTGGTTAAATAAAATGAATCGATTTAGCATACCCATTGGAATGAACTCTATGGATTAGCCAATCCTCTTTTTAGTTGCATTTTCACCAAAACACAATTCACAAGATTTTTCAATTTTAATTTCTTTATAAATCATCCTTCCAAAATATTTGACCTTTCCTGCCCTAAGAAGATGACCTTGGAATACTTATTCCAACTAAAACACGACATTGCAAGTCTCTCTATGCTTGGAGAGCACTTTTGCACACACACACACACATATTTTTGTTCATACACACACGATTTTTCCTATTTTTAGCATCGAACCCAGGAGAGAGCGACACTCACCAACTCATATAAGCCATATACACATAATCCGGGTGAGTGTTTGGAGATTAGGGAAAACTTCCAAGCACTCGGTGGTTGTGTAAAGTGTGGTCGATTAATGCATTTGAGAGAATTTAATAAATGTGCCAAAATAATTTCAGGTTGAGCATTAGATCGTCTTGACTGGATTAAATATGGTCTGAGTACGAATTTTCCCAAGATGCCATCTTATTCCAGTCCAATGCTCTCTAGATATATGTGGCGTGAAATTAATCGGTTCGCTAATATTATCAATTTAGAAGATTCTGATTAAATTATGATCAAAGATGTATAATTTTGGGTTTGTATGAATATGTATAGATTAATATAGATAGATTTAATGTATTAATTTAAATTTAAGTTTATTAATATGAAAAACTTTTGAATTTCAAATAGTTTTGTGTAACTGTAGATCTGAAACTAAAGGTGGAAAATAGGAGAAGACAAAGGGCTAGTAGTTGAAGAGCTAGAGAAATTTCCAGAGAATCAACACCGTTCGGATAGTGCTGCCCACTATAAAAATAGACTGTTTATCAATAGTTAGTCTGGTAGCTCCCTCGCAACCGGAATTTGAAAAAACCAACAATTTTCTCCATTTTCTTTCTCCTGATCTGCTTCAGTTACTAGTTTTTCTTTACTTTTATTCTGATCAAACACTTACCCATCATATTTTATAGGTTTTTACCGATTGAAACCTTGTGAAATCTCTTACTAATCAAGAATTCATGGATACAAGGAGAAAGGCAAGAGCTTTGTCTATTCAATCAAGGCAAGGAGCCTCTCCACCACCCATACCCATGACACAGGAGGAAGAACAACCCTAGATTCAAAATCTATTTGACCATAATATTTTTGAGAATATCGAGCAGCAAATTTGGTATGATACTCACTTTTTATCTTAGACTATCATTTCTGAATGACCTATGATATATGAGGATTTTGAACACATTGAGGTTAGGCAAAATCTAGCAGCATGGGTTGGTTAGATTATGTGAAGCTTGTGGGTCTTACTTATGAATGTTTAGCTTGTGTGTATATGTTAATGAAATTGCATTTTGAGTTATATCATCTACAATTGCAAATTATTTGAACCCTATACCAAAGCATCAACATCCCCAATATCTCCTTACCACATTTCCTAATATGTCTACCATTGGGATTGAGTTGACTGGGAATCTAGATTACGTCTAGGGTAGGGCAAATAAGTACATTAAGCAAGGAGATTTGGTTGATAAATATCAATTCCTGAATTTGATAACTGTAAACAATTTATTGTCCTAGTCTTAGAAAAATCAAACCTATATTGAAAGAACTTATTTTCTATATTCTTTTGGAATGGCATACACCATTGACTTGCCGACACTGATAATGGATCAAATGATATTGACTGTGAAGAATAAGAAGCCCTCACTCCTTTTTGCTATTTTAGCATCTTAATTATGTAGATCAAAATGAGTGATAGCAGATCCAACATGGCCTATAATGGATCATTTGGCACCTTTGGATAAAACCTCACTAAAAAAGAGCCACGGTGTGCAGGTAGAAGTGCAACAAGAAGTGCCACTAGAACCACAAGTAGCCCCATTCCTAAAAGGATCAGATTTTCAGCCACTAGAGGAGCCCCAGTAACAGGAAGAGCTACAACCCTATGTTCTAGTGGATGATCGAACTGACAAATAGATTTTGTAAAGAATGATCAAGTATGAAGAGAACAAGTATGAGATTTTAAGGCTACTTGGAAGAAGATACGTTGGAGGCCCATCATTATCGGCCTAGCCATCTAAAGTTCGTATGTCTTTTACTCTTTCTTCACTTTTATCAAACTCTTTATTATGCACTTAGTTTTGAGTACTTTTGGTTGTTGTTTTTATGTTTTGAATTATGGTTTTATTTTAGTCGTTTAGTTTGTTGTGATGTTTCATATAAATTTTGCTATGTTAAGATAGTTAATTCATATTATTCACGATAAAATTATAACATAATCCTTTGTGAAGCTTACATATATAGTGGAGATGTAAAACCTTTGTACAGATTTTGAGCCAATCTTCCTTTGAGAGATTTTTTTTTACATTTACTCAATTAAGAATTTTAGTTCAGCGGGAAAATTTTCTTGAATAATCTCATTAATCTTGTTTTGATTAGCACTTGTTGAATGACAAGTTGACATTATCCCTTAAATTTTATGAGAATCATGTAGGTGTATGAATTCTGGAAAATGATCTTAGGTCATTTGTGATCTTATTTTGAGCCTTAGCTTTTTTTCTTTTTTTTTTTGCAAAACTATATCCCTAGTAAGCAGTGATTGAGCCTAAGCAAAAATTTATTTTCTTAAATCCATACATTGACCGAGCTTATGCAATAATATTTTTCCAACCCTTGCTATCTAATTTTCTTGCACCATCTCTTAAAAAATGCAATATACAGGAAAAGAGAAAAAATGGAGAAATATGGTTGAAAAGGAAAAGAAAAAGAATGAAAAGGAAAAGAAATTTTGTGAAAAAGGAAAAGAAAAGGAATTTAAAAAAAAAGAAAATGAAAGAAAATAGCCAAGAAATTGCAAGCCTTGAATTGGAAAAGAAAAATGGAAAGTATGATGTTCTACAAGAGCCTGAAAAGATAAAGAGGTATGTGTGCTACACAAATTGAAAATGATAGCTTTTGGAATCCCTTTGACGTCATTTCTTAAAATCCAATACCCTTTAGCTATGTTATAACCCTAATAAAGTCCTTTTTGATTTCAGAAGTCATACGCATGTATCATTTTCACCTATTCATTAAAAGGGAGAGTGTTGATAATGTTGTTTGATATAATGTTAATATTTCCAATTTTATTCAAATAACCCTCTTTTGGAATATTACATGTGCCATTACTTTGTTTTGAATTCCATAATCTTATCACATGTAATTACTGAGTGATAGTCACTAAAACTTGAGTGTATTCTTTGTTGAGTGAGTTCCAGGAAAGAATTGACATCAAGGCTAATTCTTGTATAATAAAATAAAGGATTGTGATATTTCTGAAGTGCTTTTGAAATAGAGAAATCTCCGGACACACACACACATGAGTTTTTCTAAAAGTATATAGAATATGTTACAATTAGTGTGTTACTCTAACAGTGATGAGGAGAGGGAATATTTTGTCAAAAAAGAATAGAATAGTGATTTAATTTTATAAGTGATCATATGAATTATTTTATCATAACTATTGAAGTTTGTAGGTATCTTCATTGGAAACCTTCACAAGACAAAAGTCATCCAGTTAGGGATCTCTTAGAGGTTTAACGGCTTATTGCATAAGTTAAATGCAATCATGAAATCTATGAAAGTGATTTTTTTTATTATTTGGGACTAGTGATGTTTGGATGGGGGAGTGATTAACCTTAAGAAGTGTGGAATTGAATTAGGGTTTAGTGTTAATAGTGTGCGTAAATTGAATTAAAATGATTAATTTAAATAGTATTATGCCTAATGTTTAAATTGTATATCTTGTAGGGTTTCAAATGGAATCAAGGAAATATTGGATGGATAAATGTGCAGAAGCCAAACAATAGAGGGTAGAAAGTGTAAATCCAAAGTCAACAATGGTGGGCTAAGCAACCAAAAACCAAAGAATCACTACCGTCCATGTAAGATCCTGTATTAAATTTAAAGAATGATAATATCATATTAAGATTTCTCCTAAAGTGAATAAAATAATGGTAAATATTTAGAATCATTGTTGAAAAATTGATTATAAAGTTTGAGTTTTAAACGTATTGACTTTTGGGACAAATTAAGTTTTGGAAATATTTGAGCTTGAGAAGGGTGATTAATTAATTTTATAAATATTTTTATGTCAAAATACAATTTTCATTGAATTGGGAAGGTCGAAAAATTTTGGAAGATGTTGTATGAGTTGTATTAGAAGTTTAGAAGTACTCTAGGGTTAAAACCTATTTTTGAGAGAATTTGGGTAAAAATGAGTTTGACACTATATTAGTTTTTTGACAATAAATTTTTACACTAATGTTTTATTGACCTGAAATTTTTAAAGTTGAAATTAGACTTCAAGGGCTACAAAGTATATTTCACAAAAATTCCGTGAATCAGCTTCTAATAAGGTCAAAATTGAGGTAGAAGTTAAAGACATACTGTTACCCGCGCCCAACCTGAAGTTATTCATTTTTTGGCCTATAAATATCATAGGGCCGCGATATAAAGTGTATTTACCTATCTTATAAACCCCAAGAACCCTAGAAAAGTTTGAGGAGAAGAAAATGAGGAAGAAAGAACTAAATCTTGAAGAATTAAAACGTGTAATCACAACAAAGTACGTTAAGATTAAAATCTCAAGAACAAGGTAGGGATTCTTTCTCAGATTCATTTATTGATGAATAGGGTTATATAATATATATTTTTCATCCTTATTATGATATAAATAATTGATCTACAATATTTTTATATTCATGTGAATCCATGATTCATTTCTTAGACAGAATGCGTGATTTACTTCCAATATTCGTTCTTGATTTAAAAATTTAGTTCTTGATTCCTACTCCATATATGTGATAGATCTACAAATTTTTGACATTCCTTTCTAAATATGTGTTTCAATTTTTAAATAAACACAGTGTTTACATCCAAATACCTATTTTACATAAAAAGATTTTAATTCCTTGATTACAAAACCATGGTTCTTAATTACTAGGGCTAATTGCATTGGAGGTCCCCAAATATGCAGTTTGTCTCATTTTGGCCCCCAATATTTTAATTATATCATTTTGGTCCCTGAAGTATTGAATATGTTTTCACATGGCCCCTTAAGCAGACAACATCCAGATTCCTAATGATTTTTTTATCGTAAACTTGTCACGTGATACTTAAATATAGACAAAAAAATAATTTAGATAATTCTTGACCAAATTTATAAACCTTATTTTGGTTTGAGAAGATTTTTCCTACTGAGCTTTATTGCTCACCCTACCATAACATTTTTCAGATTTTAGTGTAGAGAAGAATCCAGAGTTAGATGAGCTAGTAAATTAGGATGCTGAGGGGGATTATGACGTGAATCTAGATGTGGAAGTTTGAGAATGAATTTTAGTCTCTAGAGTTTATATTTGATGGTTTATTTATGCTAAGGATTTATTTATGTTTTCTTTGGGGATTTATCTAATTAGTTGTTGGATTATGAATAGTTTTATTATTTAATGGTACTTTAGTATGCTCTCATGGTTGGATGTGGTATAGATAGTTAATGTCTTTTAAGGTGGATTTTGGGCATTACAGGTTTGGTATCAGAGCTTACGAATTAGGTCTTACATGTGAGTTATAGGTTACATATTACTCATTAGAGATTTTGGTGTTGGTTAAAAGGAAATTTAGGTTTAAATCTTTTGGGAGTTATGTGCTTATGCGTTAACAAGGGTTGATTCTAGTTATGTCATGGATTGGTTATTCAAATTTATGGGTTTTAGCTAGCTTAGGAGAATTGATACAAAATTTTGGGATTTATATGCTAGTTGATTACCATACCGCTAGGGACTATTGTAGGAAATTGATGGTAGTTTGTTTTTGGTTAGTAAAGGATGCTAGGCTTGAATCTTTTGGGAATTACATGTGTATGAGTGAAATGTGAGTTAGGGCTTCTGATATGTTAAGGAAACTAAAATATAACTTGATGTGCAGAATGGATGGTAGATGAGGACGAGGACAATGACGAGGGCGTGGAGGCCAAGAAAATTCACCACCACCACCTCCAGATGCCATGAAAGGCATTTAACAATGCTTAAGGGAGTTAACCACTCTAGTATAACACCAGA
Organism: Ilex paraguariensis; assembly: GCA_963454935.2. Taxonomy (NCBI): domain Eukaryota; kingdom Viridiplantae; phylum Streptophyta; class Magnoliopsida; order Aquifoliales; family Aquifoliaceae; genus Ilex; species Ilex paraguariensis. The sequence goes on from CAUOFW020001410.1 coordinate 66,666, forward strand.
ATAGAAAAAACAACCACAATGAAGTGATTCAGCCATTAGCTCAGGCACCGGGCAGCGAGGATGAGAACAAAAGGATGATGGTTCTTAGAAAATTTTTAACGTGATGACCACCTACTTTTCAAGGAATTTCTAAACCTATGGATGCAGATAAGTGGATCCGTTGAGTTAGAAAGATGTGTGGCAGCATGGGGATTGCTGAGGATCTTTAGGATGGTTCGGAAATACCCTTGCTAAAAAGAGAGGTAGATCAATGGTGGGGTTCAGTGAAGAGGATGGTAAATATGGATAAAATGACTTGGGAAGACTTTGATCATGTGTTCCAAGATAAGTATTTCCCAAATTTGGTACAAGATAAGATGCGTGAAGACTTTTTGGCTAGAGTAACATGATTGTAGCAGAGTATGAAAAGAAGTTTGATGAGCACTCCCCTTATGCAATAGAGTTCGTGTCTATTAAGGTTAAGAGGGCTAAACGGTTTGAGTAGGGTCTAAGGCATGCTATTAGAAAGAAGATTGTCGCTCTTAAGATCTAAGAATATGGAGATCTCGTCGATAAAGTAGCACTAGTAGACAAGGGCACAAAAGAGACCCAACATCGACAAACGTTGGTAGGAGGAGGTCCATTTCAGATTGATAGTAAAAGTGAAGGAATGCAAAAGGTGTTTCCACATCACCAGTTAGATCAAGATGGAATATTCACCATTATTGGACTTCATTTAAAAAATGGAATATTAACGCCATGGTTGGATGCCTTGTAGAAACACTTGCTTGTTTGTAGACGGGTTGAGTTTCGGCACAGATAATTCTTGTAAACTTCTAGAAAGGCATTGGAACCATGCGCTTAATTCCTACAATCCACCTTTACATTTCGATTGACTTGTTGTTGACACGGGAGTTAATTGAGTTACCAAGCACAAGTATAAACCGGATGATTAACTATATGTTTAAATCCTCGAGCTAAAGGGTAACTGTTTACACTTGAATTTATCTTATATTTTGTCTAGAAAACTCTTGCAAAGAATCTTATATTCTATTCAGGAAATCCCATAACTTCAAACTCTCAAAGTTTTTAGTTACTTGGTCTCTATCACTGCTACTTCAAAACACTAATCATAGTTACTTGTGGATTCGACTCCGGACTTAACCGGATTATTACTACAACTTGACCACCTACACTTGGGTGTACACATATCGGATCAAGTCAACATGTTACAGTTATTCTCACAGAAGAACAAGAGCTACTTGAGTACAACATTCGAACGTCAATCCACGTTCGAACACCATCTTGAATTATTTAAGGACCCACAGAACACTGCTAGGGTGATGAGACATGGCTTGTTGACTCCTACCTACTATGGATGACAAAAGCCACTTGAGTTTCACGTTCAAACTCCAGTCAGCATTCGAACGCCCATTACAAAAGACAGGATTCAACGTTTGAACGCCATCCCACGTTTGAACATATTCCCCAGACAATATGCGGAGTGGTTGATTTTCCATCCGGATCTTGAGGCATTCACTTGGAGTTTAAGCACCTAGAACTATTCTTTTAATCTTCTTTACCCCTCCTCCTTGCCTATAAATACCTTCTCTTTTGACTTGTAAAAGAGGATAGGGGAGACATAGGGATAGATAGAGAGATAGATCATCTTTTGGTTGAGGAGGAAACCCTCCAAAAGTAACTAGCTTTCTACTTTCATTATTAGTTTCATTAGCTTCCATTGTAAAAGTTTATTTATTCACTTGGAAGAGTGAAACTCTTCCACCTTTCTAACTCTCTTGTAGCCTTGAAGGTTGGAAAGTGATTCACTCAATCTTCGTCAAAGATAGGCTTATTGTGTAGTGTAGTTTCTCTTGTAAGTCCTTTACTTGGATGGATGAGAATCACTTACTTTTTTAGCTTTATCAAAGCCATAAAGAGTGAGTAGTTTCTCACCCATGAAGAGGTGATGGACACGTATAAATCATTCAAAAGTTTTTTTTGTGCATTTCTGTAACGCCCCAAACTACACCTTGGATGACATTACTATTTAAAATCATTCACATCATGAGAGCAACTAATAAAATCCATCAATAAAGAAAATTTAAATTTATCATATATAATATCTATTACATCATCCCAAAAGAATATGCCAAACCATGGCTATAATATCAAAAGAATATGCCAAACTATGGCAATCACATTCAAAAGAATTAAATGTAATTTTGCGGCGGAATAAAATAAAACTTAGATTTCTACATCCTCACAAAATAAATTTTCCTAGTCTAGGACAAAAAAGAATGGAATTCTAGACATCCATCTCGGGATCCAAGTTCCCCTCTATTGGAGTTTCCCCATGTGCCTGCTCATCTACTCCAAGCTCCTTCTCTAGCACATAATCTAAAAAATATGTTGTTTGTAGGAGGTGAGCACAAACCTCTGGAGAAAAATCCTCTCAAACTCAAACAAGGTATAGAAAACATATAAAACAAGTTGGTCTCATTTCGTAAATATCATGAATCAATTTTGAAAGAAAACAGGGATATTTCAAACGATCTCAAGTTTACGCAATAGCGATAATTAAATGAACAGTAAAATAATTTCCCAACAATAAACCATCCCAATATTAAACCACTCCAACAATGAGCCATTTCAATAATAAACCATTTACCACATATGTACACGGACACAGCCTCCATCTATAATCAACCACACATATATCTGTATCTCAAGTCTGATGTAAGACATCCCATGAATAAACACATCGAGAATATCCTAGCCTACAAACTGTAAACCCCACACTTTTGTCTATATATATTTATATAGGTTTATATAGCAAGTTATTAATTCTTTTGAAATATTAATATGGAAAAATTCAGAAAATAGTAGTTAAAACTTAATTTAGCTTGCAAATATATCAAATCGTTGCGATAAAACTTATACCAACTAGGTTTGATATACGAAAGCATGTTGAATAAGCTTAGGTTGGAATTGGAAAGGTTTGGAATGGATTAGAAATGAAAAAGGGAGGTTTTGTAGAAAAATAGACAAAACCTTCCAGAAGGTCGATGAAAAACCTTCTGGAAGGTTAAGGTAAAAGCTTTAACCAATAGGCAAAACCTACCGGAAGGTCTCTAAAAAAGTTGGCCTAATAGGCAAACCTTCGGGAAGGTTGATGACAAACCTTCTAGAAGGTTGATGAAAATGTTTGTCCAGGAGACAAACCTTCCGGAAGATTAAGGAATATGATTGTCCAATAGATAAAACCTTCCAGAAGGTTAAGGAAGATGATTGTCCAGTAAACAAAACCTTCCGGAAGGTCTATGACAACCTTCCGGAAGGTTAATGAAAATGGTTTGTCAAATAGGCAAACCTTCCGGAAGGTCTTCAAAAAATCTGAAAATTTTAAGTCACGAATAGTCAGCTTTTCTTTCACTATAAATACTTAAGGGCAACCCCTTTAGCCCCATTTCAACACTCAAAACCCTAGGAAACCTTAGAGAGAAGTAAAGGAAGAGAAAAACACAAGATCAAAGGGGATTTCAACTTTAAGAAGATCAAAACCTAGTCTTTTCAAGAACATCAAGGTAGGGGGTTTTCTTCCATTCTTGTCCGTTGATGCTAGGGCTAATATATATGTACTCTTTGACTCTAAATCTTATATATTTGCTATGAAATCATATTTTCTTGATCTTCTTACAATTATTACCATGTTTTACACAAGTTAGGGTTGAATACCCATGAAATCTCATTTTCTTGATATAAAACCCTAGTTTTCAAAAGAGATGGACTTTCTTCTTGATTCTTCCTTTGTTCTTAACTTTGAAAACTTTAGTGCTTTTAGTTGAGTACTAAAATGATATTGATGATGATCTCTTGCATTTTCTTCATGTGCTCTATTGAAATACTACATGTGAAATTTGGGATTTATGGAATTGTGTGTTATTTGAGAAAATTATTGGTATCGTATCTCTTGTGTGGTTGTTGGATAAACATGAGCTACTATTGACCGGGTATCTTGGAATGTGTAGACGTCTTCTTACTCCGTGTGGGTTAGAACTTTTCCTATCACTCGTAATGGGATTAGTGCCTTGCGAGGACTAAACCATTATCGCTTACGGGTTATCGTGAAAAAAGGGGCTAGTATACTACTCTTTGGTTGGATACGTCACTGCCATGGTGTTGGCATACGCCCTTCCTAAAGTTTGGACATCCTTGCGAGGATTTGTGTGGGTTGTACGTGGACCATGATATTTTCGATGGTATCCATGTGAGGTATTGCTTCATATCAGAGATACGAATACAGTGGTGGGTTACTGTTCATTGTACCAGAAATGGTTTCTACAAGAATTTTGGAAAGTATGGGATTCCACAAAAACTTGGGAGAAACGGTTTATGGTGGAATGGATTATTAGTTGTATATTGGTTTCACTTATGCATTAAATTATTACTGTTGCTTAAACTTGAGATCTGTTTAAATGTCCTAGTTTTCTTTCAAAATTTATATATGCTATTTGTGAAAGGTGACCGACCATTTTTTATATACTTTTCTAAACCTTGTTCGATTTTGGGAGGAATGTTGTTGTAGAGCTTAGTGCTCACCCCCCTACAAACCACATTTTTTAGATTATGTCTTGGAGGAGGATTTGAGAATTAAGAAATTGGCACCAACCCCACTACAAGTAGTAGGAAAAATTCAAACCCACACAGAATAAGAAATGCATCTACCCACTCTAAGATATTCGGTCAACGGCCACCCATTGTCATCCAAACATCCTCGAGAGATGCAATACTCAACAATTTCTTGATAATAAATCGTCATCCAAAATTTCCAAATTTTCACAAGTAGTATCCCAATAGAACAATTTAAGAAAATATACAAGAAATCATCACAAATACCATTTTGTGGTTCAATATAAAGCACTAAAGTTTTGAAATCAAGAGAAAAATCTATTTCTCTTGAAAACTAGGGTTTGAAGATGAGAAAAAGAGCTTTAATGGTTATCCAACCATAACATTGTTTAAAACATGGTAATAATTACAAGAATAGCAAGAATCAAAGATTTAATAACATACATATATGATTTAGAGTCAAGAAGCACATATATATAAGCCCTAGCCTCAATGTAAGATAATAGGAAGAAACTCCTACTTTGCTTCCTTAGTTTTGAGTGAAGAAGATAAAGATTTGATCTTTTCCACTTGAATCTCGTGTTTTTTTCCTTCTTTCTTCCTCCCTAAGGTTTCCTAGGGTTAGAAATGATGAAATGGGCCTAAGGAGGTGTCTTTAAGTATTTATAGGGTGAAAATGGACCACAGATCGTGACTTAAAATTTCTGGATTTTACAGAGTGTACCGGTACTGTGTACCAGTATGATCTGCTCGCTGGACCGGAGTGTACTGGTACATTGTACCGGTACTGTCTGTCCATTTTTGCCCATTTCACCTATTTTTCATTTCAAATCTATTCCAAACTCTTCCAAAACTAACCCAAACTTATACAACATACTTTTGTACATCAAACATAATTGGTACAAGTCCTATTACAAACAATTTCATATACTTATCCAATTTTTACACTATTAACATTTTCTACGGTTATAGCCTATATGGTTCATTCCTACGTCATCACCTATATTAAATTACTAAACAATTTTATCATTATTTTACTATAAACATGTGGGGGTTTACAATTTCATTTATGCTTAATGCTTTATCTGTTGATTACTTAATGAATGCATCTAGCAAAGCTAAGGTACTTTGAATAACCATGAGTCCTTTCTAAGACAAGATGACTCTTGGCATAGGAGGATTCATTGGTTCTTTGCAAGTACTCCAGCTAGATCTTCATGACTACATTTCAATATTCACTATTATTGTGATTCAACAAAGAATGAAATACTAACATAGTGGTTGGATGACTTTTAGAATTACTAGCATGTTTGTAGACAGGTTGAGTCTCAGCACAGACAATTCTTGTAAATCTCTGCAAAGACATCAGAACCATGCTCTTAATTTTCACAGTCCATAATTATTCTCCAATTAACTTGTTGTTGAAACAGGGGTTAATTGAGTGCTCAAGCACAAATATAACAACCGGATGATTGATTACAAGTTCAGATCCTCGAGCTTAAGGTTGACTTTTACATTTGAGGGAATATTATATTTTGTCTAGAAAAATCCTTTGAAAAGAATCTTATATTTTGTCCAGGAAATTTCATAAACATCATAACTTCAAGTCTCAAGGGTTTCCATCACTTTGGTCTTTGTCAATATTTACTCTGCAATACCAACATTGGTTCTCTGTAGATTTGACTTTGGACTTAACTAGATTATAACTACAACTTGATCGCCTGCACTTGGTTGTACACATTTTGGATTAAGTCAAGTTTTTGTTGTTGTTGCCAGGGAACCAAAAAGGTGTTTTAAAGTAAAAGGTGAAAAGACCTTCATTTGTTGTATATATTTTTGATTTACTGTATATAATTCTCATTTTATGTCTAAGGATGATCCTCACTTTCAAAATTTATCAGAAGAATTTGTTGGGTCTGTAAATCAGTCTAGACTATCTTCACCTCGATCAGTACCAGACTCTTTTGATAATAGCATGGCCAATAATGACAGACAAGGAGAATTTACTGAGAGAGAAGGGAAAGTTCCTAACATTCGAACTCTGCGGGATTATTTGCATCCCATACAAAACAGTGTATCCTCTTGTTTTAAAATGACTACCTTGTCTTGAAAGCTTAAAGCTCTAGAGATAAAAAAGGGTAAATCAAGTTGACGTTGGTCCTCCCACAAAATAAGTGTGTGGAATTTGTGCGCTAATAGGACATCCTATTGGGGAGTGTCCTACCATTCCAGCATTCAAAGAAGTCTTGTTAGAACAAAAAAATGCAATTTTCAATTTCAACAAGCCTTATTCCAACCCGTATTTTGAAACATATAATCCAGGGCGGAGGAATCACCCGAACTTCAATTGGAGGAACACACAACCAACTCCCATGAATCCACAATAAGGTTCACAACCACCACCTCAATGACCTTCTACATATCAACCATACAAACCACCACACAAGAGAAGCCTTGAGGACACATTGTATAAGTTCATGCAAAGCCAATGAACAACAACAATCATTCCATTCAGGCTTTCAATGACTTCAAAATCTAGACAAATCAGTCTTTCAAGGATCTCAAAAAGCCATATCCAAAAGTTGACCCAGTCAATGACTACACATGAGAAGGGCAAGATTCTAGCCCAACCAAAACAACCATAAGGTCAATTTCATGTAGAAAATCCTTCAATCATGGAAACCCCACAAGAATAAGCTCAAGCTGTAAATACACTAAGAAATGGCAAGGTAATTGAAAAATCCATTAGAGACATGTTAATTTCAAAGCCAAAATCTGAGTCAATCCCAGTCAATGAACTAGTTGAGCCTGAACATGTGATTGAAAAAGAACCAGAACCATCAAAGGAAAAAGATCCTTCATGTCCTATTCCTGCTCTTTTTCCTCACAAACTCAAGAAAGCACAAAAGTTAAATAACCATACAGAAATTTACGAGCTTTTTAAACAAGTAAAAATCAATATTTCACTTATGGATACAATCAAAAAAGTTCCTTCTTATGACAAGTTTCTAAAAGACTTGTGCATAATAAAAAGAAGCCAGAATGTTCAAAAAAGAGCCTTCTTGACAGAATAAGCCAGTGCCATACTCCAACACAAAATCCCTCCAAAATACAAGAATCCAGGGTGTCCAACTGTGTCATGTGCCATTGAAAACTTCAGGATAGAACAAGCACTGCTGGATCTTGGAGCTAGTGTCAGTTTACTCCCTTTCTCTGTCTACCAACAATTGGGTCTGGGTGAACTCAAACCCACTTGTATCACACTCTAGTTGGCAGATAGGTCTGTCAAAGTTCTGAGGGGCATTGTGGAGGATGTCCTTGTTCAAGTGGACAACTTCATCTTTCATTTTGACTTCATTGTCTTGGATTCTCAGCCAGCAATGCATTCAGAGAATCAAATTCCTGTCATTCTTAGTTAACCATTCCTAGCAACTTAAAATGCATTAATCAATTGTAGGAATGGAGTCATGAAATTAAAATTTTGAAATATGACTCTTGAGCTTAACATTTTCAATATTGCCAAGCACCTAGGAAAGGACAAGGAAGTGAGAGAAGTAAATTCCATCAAGTCTTTGGTACATGAATATTTGAATGATACATTTTGTGAAAATTTTACTGAATCTTGTCTATTTAAACCTATCACATCTAAGTTAATAGATGATGATCAAAGTCTACAAAGTTGCCTCATTCATGCTGTTGGGACACGGACACTCAAATTTGAAGAACTCTCACCAAGTGGTACAAAGCCACTCTTATCTAGTGTCAAGCCACCAAAGCCTGAATTGAAACCTCTCCCATCTGACTTAAATATGCATTTTTAGGGGAGGATGAGTCATACGCAATTGTCATTTCATCCAAGCTTGCAAATTTGCAAGAGTCTAAGCTAATTGAAGTCCTTAGATGCCATAAAAGCACCATTGGGTGGACCATTGCTGACTTGAAAAGTATAAGCCCATTAATCTGCAATCATGCTATATACCTTGAGGAGGATTCAAAACCCTTTCGTCAAATGCAACAACAACTGAACCCGTACTTGAAGGAGGTTGTAAGGATTGAGGTGTTTAAACTATTAGATGCAAGAATAATCTTTCCCATTTTTGATAGTAAATGGGCTAGCCCAACCCAAGTTGTGCACAAAAAGTCTAGGGTTACAGTGGTTAAAAATGATGTCAATGAATTGGTACAAACTCGAGTTGTCACAAGATGACGAATGTGCATAGACTATCAAAAATTCAATTTGGTAACTAGGAAAGAAAATTTTCTCTTTTCTTTCTTGATCAAGTCTTAGAAAGAATTATAGGTTATGCATTCTACTATTTTCTAGATGGGTATTCTGGGTATAATCAAATTGAGATAGCACTAGATGACCAAGAGAAAATAACATTCACATGCCCCTTTGGCACCTTTTGCATTCAAAAGGATGTTGTTTGGACTTTGTAACGTTTCTGCAACATTCTAAAGGTGCATGTTGAGTTTGTTTAGTGACATGGTTGAGAGATTTTTGGAAGTGTTCATGGATGATTTCTCTATGTATGGTGATTCGTTTGAGTTGTGTCTGACAAACCTGGAGAAGATGTTGATAAGATGTAAGCAAACCAATCTGGGGCTCAATTTGGGAGAATTGTCATGTCATGGTAACACAAGGCATTGTTTTGGGTCACATGTTATCATCTGAAGGCATAAAAGTTAACAAGGTAAAGATAAATCTAACTGGAAATTTACCTGCTTCCATGATTGTTAAAGATTTTTGATCATTTCTAAGACATATAGGGTTCTATAGAAGATTCATAAAAGACTTTAGTACCATCTCCTAAGTCATAATGTAACTTTTGTATGGAGCGAAGCATGCCAGAAAACTTTTGATAAGCTTAAAGTTATGTTAATTTCTGCCCCAATAATGCAACCTCTTGACTAGACTCTACCATTTGAATTGATGTGTGATGCAAGTGATTATATTATGGGAGCTGTGTTGGGACAAAGAAAGCATAAGAAACCCTATGTGATTTACTATACAAGCAAAACTTTGAATGATGCTCAAATAAATTATTCCACAACTGAAAAAGAATTGCTTGCTGTAGTTTTTGCCTTGGAGAAATTTTGTTCTTACCTTGTTGGTTCATTTGTTATTGTGTTCACTGATCATGTAGCATTAAAATTATTGCTCACAAAGAAAGATGCTAAGCCACAGCTCTTCAGATAAATACTCTTATTACAAGAGTTTGATCTAATCATTAAGGAAAAGAAAGGTGTTGAGAATGTGGTGGTAGATCATCTATGCAGCTGACTTATGAATTTAATGAGGATGGGCTGCTAATCAATGAAAATTTTTCTAATGAACGACTGTTGAAAATCATAGAAACACCATGGTACGCTAATATTGCTAACTTCCTTTCTACTGGTGAGTTTCCTCCTACATATACAATGATGGAAAAGAAGAAATTTCTGAGGGAGGTTTGTAATTTCTTTTGGGAGGATTCATACGTGTTTAAGTACTATAAGGATCAAATCATAAAGCGTTATATCCCCAATCATGAGAGTAGACATGTAATATCTTTTTGTCATTCTGAAGCATGTGATGTCCATTTTTCATTTAAGAAACCGCTGCAAAAATTTTACAGTATGAATTTTATTGGCCCACACTTTTTAAAGATGTCCATGTCTTCTGTCTAACACGTGATAGATGCCAAAGGTTGGGAAGCATTTCTAAAAGAAACATGATGCCCTAGAACCCCATTCTGGTAATTGAAATTTTTTATTTTTGGGGCATCAATTTTATGGGACAATTTTCCCCTTCCTTTGGCTATCTATATATTTTAGTAGTTATTGATTATGTGTTCAAATGGGTTGAAGCAATTTCATGCCAAAATAATGATCATTTTTTATAATCGTCCTTTTTAGAATTTGATGAAAAAGTGCTTGATTTCTCATAAAATTGCAACCCCTTATCATCCAGAGACTAGTGGATAGGCTAAATTAGTTAATCAAGAGATCAAATTGATTTTAGAAAAAAATGGTAAACCTGGACCGTAAAGACTTGTCGTTAAGACTAACTGATGCATTCTGGGCATATCACACTACTTTTAAAACAATTTTGGGCATGTCTTCTTATCAATTAGTCTATGGCAAGCCTTGTCACCTACCTATTGAAAAAGAACATGGAGCATACTGGGCCATTAAAACCATTAAATTTGACCTAGGCAAGGTTGGAATCTCAAGAAAACTTCATATCAATGAGGTAGAAGAGTTGATAAATGAGGCATATGACAATGTTAAAATTGCAAAGGATAGGATGAAAGCTTTTCATGACAAAAACATGGTGAGAAAATCCTTCGCTCCTTCACATAAAGTCCTCTTATTCAATTCAAGGCTCCGCCACTTTCCTATTAAGTTAAGGTCAAGGTAGATTGGGCCATAAAATGTCAAACAAGTGTTCGGACATAGAGCAGTGGAAGTAGAGAATCCGTCAAATGGTAATATTTTTACTATTAATGGTCAACATTTAAAACCATTTTTTGAAGACTTTGTTAAAGATGTGAAAACCATTTTTTTAATAAATCCAGAATATTCCATCGAGATTTGTGTCTGCCGACACAAAAAAAGGGTCAGGTGAAGAAAAATTCAACCCGACCCGACCCGAACGATCACCATCATAAGGCCTCCAAACCCTAATCCCTTTTCCATATCCGCCACTATTCTCCTTCTTCTTCTCTTTTCTCTTCAAATGATCCACTCTCTGCAACTCCATGACCACACATTCCACAGACACAATCCTTTGTTTTATGTTTCGCATTTTAATTATGTATTAGCTCATGGGTGTCCTTCTTCTATTTACACTTGCGCACAAGGGTTTCCATCATAAACAAAATCTTAATTTTTGTAAAGATGATTAAATTGTGTACTTTATTTGTAGGCATCGACAGATGAACATATCTCTACTTTTCAACCCTAACCACACTTTGCGTAAACTGGTAAATTCGAAACATTGAGGGCACTGTTGAGTTTAAGTGGGGGCTAAGAACTACAGTTCATAGTTTCTACTTTTTAAATTTTTTCTTTATTATCATATTGCGTATTATGTATTGTATTTCGTCTTTATATAGTCTTTATAATATAATAAAAAATGAAAACAATAAAAATGATGATCTTGTCTTTAAAGCAGCTTCAAATGTCTTTGTGACTGACAGACGTTAAATAACCAGATAGGGTGTCTAAAGCTTAGCAAGCATGGATAGTAAGATTTTTTGGTTTAGTTTAGACATTTTACGCATTTTTCCATCTGATGTTCATTCTGTAATAATGAGAAAAACAAGATTGGTGAGAAAAATTGAAATCGAAGGAGAGCAAGTGAAACCACTGTGTGGCCGAAGTACTTTTGCTAAACATCATTGTGCCAAAAGACTTGGTGCATGTAAATAGTGTGGCAGGATCTTTCACATGAAGGATTATAATCAGTGTTCTGAACCAATTTTTGATCGTGCACTCGATCGATTCGACTGGATAGTGAATGGGCAGAGTAAGGATTATCTTGAGATGCCATGCTATTCTGGTCCTATACTTACACGTTTTGCGTGACAAGAAATTAGAAGAGTCACTAATTGTTTGAATGACATGGAGCTAGGGAAAGACTCGGATTAGAATGTTTTTGAAAAAGTTATGGAATTTTGTATTTTTGATGAAGGTTAATGGTCCAAAGTTTTTGTAAAAAGTGTAAATATCTTTTGTTAAATGTACAAACTCTGTTTTGAAATAAAGATGTGGGCAAAGTAAGGAATGTCCTAAAATACCAACGAAGTTGTAGCGTGGGTAGCGACTTATCCTGAGATGCCATGATTTTCCAAGTTTAATTTATGCATATAGTCTTCTTTTAATATGTGTATATAAATGTGTATAAAATTCTGATTTTGACTTGGCATTTAAACGCCAATTCACGTTTAAATGTCAGGAGCTCACAATACTCTGGCCTCTGCAGAACATTAAAAGTACTGAGAGTACCCCACATTCGAACGCCTAATGAACGTTTGAACTAGGACCCTACATTTCGAACGCCATACTCTCGTTCGAACAAGAGGAGCTTACAGTACTTTGATCTTTGTAGGACATCAAAAGTACTGGGAGCAACTATCGTTTGAATGACAGTTTAACATTCGAACCTTCTTTTAAAATTCTTTCCATCCACAATCGAATGGTAGTAACATTTGAACATTGGCTGCTTGGGTATAAATATCTGGTTTGTCTTCCCCACTTCAAAAGCACCCAAAACCCTTCAAGTTCTTCGAACCCCTAGGGCAACCCTTCACTGCCCAAGCCTCTAAACCCAATCTTTTCTCAATTTTTACCCAAAATCCACCATCCAAAACCCTTTTCCACCTTATTTCTCACATTTTAACAAAGAAATCCCAAGTTTTTCTTACCCCCAAACCCCAAAATTTGAAAAATGCCCGCTAAGCACAAGGTGGCCAACCAAGAACCCAACATTGTGGAAGAAGTGATCGAGCAAAGGGAGGGAAAACCACCTTTGGTCCAAAGGTACTTTAGAACTCACTTCTCTAGTGCTCTAAAAGCCGATAGATATGAAAATTTTGTTCAAAACCAAACTATTGTTTGTGAACTTACTATTGAATTATTGGATTTGCGAAGTTAGGAATTTATGCAAATATGGAGACGAGAGGTTGGACTATGTATTTGAGAAATGGTGGTGATGCGGTGAAGGAGTTGGTGAGGGAGTTTTACTCTAATGCTGAGATTGTGAACGGGGTGATCAAGACCTATGTGAGGGGGGCTCACGTCAATGTCGATGAGGATTACATTATAAAGCTAAGGGCCATACCACAAGCACCAAAGCTGAGCTACCCCCAGGGGAGGAATGTGGAGATGTATGTGGTGAGAGTAGAGTTGATAGGATTGTCAACATTTTCATGGGGAGGAAGGCAATTCTTTAGGCAAGGGCAATTGACGGACAAATACAAAATGCTAAATTTGATCGTCGTCTCGAACCTTGCCCCCATTGGACACAAGAACGAGATCCTCCCTAAGATGGCCCGCTGATGAAGGGGTGTGATGTAAAGAGGAATTCACTCCCCTTTGGCATGCTTGTGATGGAGATATGTTTGGATTGGGGAGTGAAGGTTAGGTTGGAGATGGGAGTGCTAAAGCCAATGGGAGCTTTGAACAAGGCATCATTAGGAGCCAAGGCCATAGTGGAGGGCCAGTGGGGAGACAGGATATGCCACCAACCCAAGGCACCAATGAAGTTCAGGATGCCTTGGATGTTGAGGAGTAGAGAGAGGCCTAATAAGCACAGGTAGAGGCTTAGGTAGGGACCAGTACCAACACCTAGCAGATGCTATGAGATATTATGCTTGGCATCGAGACCAAGAAAGATGAGATTATCTGACAATAAGAGGAGATTCTCAGTCTTTTGCAAGGTGGAGCTGAAGGATCTTCAGGTTATGGAGAGACGAGAGAGTGAGAGTGATTTATGTACTTAGGGGTTGATGATTGGGTGTTATTTTTGGATGATCTAAATCTTTTTGTGTTGAATGATGATATTTTGTGAAATGAATGATTTAGTTTTATTATATTTATCTTCTTAAATGCATGTGTTAGATTTAGCATTACATTGTTGTTTGTTAATGATTGATGGAACATATGTAAGTATTGAGACTATTTGTTATAGTGACTAAGCACGTGATCGGTTTGACACCTCACCTAACAATCCAGACTTAATACCACATTTCCTTGAAAAATAGTATTTTCTCTATGCTTAAATGTCAAATGTATATTGGTATTTGTTATTCTGAAGGTGCAGAATGACCAGATTTGAAAATAGAATTGATATATAACCGACATTCTTTGAAAACTTGACATAACCAATAGAGATAACAAAGAATATCATGGTAAGTTTTTGAGCCTTGCAATGCTTTTGAGAGAAAATCAACATTTACTCAAGTAAGGTTTTTCACTTTATATCCTTGAATAGTGATTAACCCTAATTAGTATATAAATTAGAATAGTTAAATAATTCAAATTAATAAGATAAAACAACCAAAAACTATTAATTAGAGTCAATTAGGGTTTGTGCAGGAATTAGGGTTTTATGTGTGTAATGTTTAAAATTTTTAGGTATTAATGCTGAATTACCGGAAAATGCAAGGAACAATGTATGAAAGTTTGAAACAACAAAAGGCTAAAGTGTAATTTCAATAAAACAAGAGTCAACATCCAACAAGTTGATGATCCAGCAAAGCACCACCGTCCGGATGGTGGTGGTGCCGTATGGACGGTGGCCCTTGGCGGCAGAAGTTGATCCTGACACCTCCTACTTCCTCCTCCTCTATATAAAGCCATGCTTCCTTCATTCTTCGTGAGGCCGGACATCCAAGAAAATTCAAAAGAGAGAAAAAGAGAAAGAAAGAAAAGAGAAAAAAAGAAAGAGAACTTGCAACTCAATTCGGTCCGTCATACAATTCAATCTAAATCCTGTATTTTTACATTTCTGTTGTATCTTTCTATTTGGATAGTTGAACTACCACCACTTTTTTGTCTTGACTGATAATAAAGGTGGTTGTGTTTCAGTTGTTCCTAGTGAAAGAAGTTTTAGAATTATTATTTTAAATGAAAACTGATCGCACTCCTTGCTTGTCTGTAGTAATGGAGCGTGAGTAGTTACTTATATCCTCTAGTGAGAGGTAAACATATGTACAATATTTTTAACTTATAGAAATGATGATGTGTTATATATTTATATATATATGTGTATTATGCTTCATGTATGATACAGTAATGTACGTAATTTCGGTGTTGTGCCTGAAATTATGTTATCAGTGCATCATGAACCTGCCGGTTAAATATCTACGACATTCCTATCGGTATGTTTTATCCAGTGTTTTAAAACCCGGCCCGGCCCGACGGGTTGACCCAGTGAACCGGTCCCCTAACCGGGCCGATTTTGTAATTGGACCGTTTGAGCAAAGAACCCGGAATAAAACCGGTGAACTGGTCAAAAAATCGGTAATCCGTGAAAACCGGACCGGGTTTACAAAACCGGCCGGTTTTATTCCTTTAGTATAAATATGTTTTTTTTTTTTACATTTTTGTGTCTTTTTCTTTTCCCCTTTTGTTTTGCTATAAATCCTAAATCATTCGTTCAGTGTTTGTTAACTCAATTAAGTTATTAATCCTAAATTAAGTGAATGCAATTAAGTTATTCAAGTTTGAGGGTGGAGGCTAGGCTGTTAATTGAATGCATTGGTTTGTTAATTGAATGCAATTAAGTGATTTAGGCTTGATAACTTTGTTTGATTTAATATATATTAAACATGTTATTTTTATAACTATTTTAATTTTTTAGTCTATTTATCATCATTAATAATTATTTTTTATTTTTTTATTATATCACCGGTTCGACCAGTGACCCAGTGGTTGAACCAGAAATTCATTGACCCGGTCCCTTCTCCGGGTTGGTGTCCGGGCCGGGTTTTAAAACTATGGTTTTATCCTCCACCAGAACGCTAAGGATGTTCTACTGATGCATGGTACAAAACCTAAATGATCTTCATGAATGGCTTGCCCTTCTGGATTATCAGGATTGTTTAACTACTATATGTAACTATCAGATTAATGACCTAAGTGATCCTCGTGAATGGCTTGTCCTTCTCGATTACTAAGATCATTAAACCGGTATAAATGATAATATTCCTAGTCAAATATTTATAGCATTCCTATCGGTATGGTTCACTCTAAATAGCATTCCTATCGGTATTTATAGCATTCCTATTTAATTAAACTGTTTATCAGTCTAAGCTCACATCACAAGCAATCACATGCTGCCCTATCTAAACTAACAGCTTCACTATTTTTATTTTATTTTCTAATTACACACACTATTCATGGGATCGATACTTGGACTTAAAATCGAGAAAACTACAATTCGACCACTTATACTTGGGTGTATAATATTAATCCAATGACGAAAAAGTGTAAATCAAATAGTCTCATTATAATTGTTATTGATTGATGCGAATAGAGCAATATATTGATGTATTCCACAACGAATCTGTTCATATAACAAATATATGTGCACATGATTGAGAAAGGATTTTAGGCCATCTGCTAAAACTTTTGAGCTTTATCAATTTCTTTTGATACATAATCTCTTGTCAGCCATGATTGAGCCTCAAAATGATAATTCTTTTTAGTACAACCACAACTTTGACCAAGCCAAATGAATTTTGAATCCCTACCCGGGTTATCTAATTTTATTGCACGTCTCCTAAAAGGTGAGCTTCCTGAGTATGAAAAAAAAGAGAAGAAAAGGACAACCAAGAGGGCAAAATGAAATGAAAAAAGAAAGAGAATTCAAAAGAAATCAATCCAGCCAAAGAATTATGATTTGAAAGAAAAAGGAAATGAAATGAAAAGAGAATAAAGAGAGGAGCATGGGCAATTTTTCCAAAGACAATATGAAGAAAAGAAGGAGAGGATGTGCAGAACTATAACCAAATTGGATAACCCATCTTGAACTCCTCTTATCTATCATTTCGTTAACCACTGACCCCTGACCACATTACAACCTAGAAAAAGCCCTAATTGATCTCAAGTCTGATGCATGTGTAGGTCGTCAACCAAAAGTTTGGGGTATGTTAATAGGATTACTTCATTTGTATCAATATTCTTCCATGAGATTACGTCAAACATGATTAGTCTGTTTCCTTAGATTTCACTCTAATTAGCAAAAAAATTTGTAGATTTTTATGTGCTAATCATCTTGTTTTAATTGCTTTTGGAGATTAAATAATGGGAGTTGTGTTAATTGAGTTCTTAACGGTAATATTTGGCATTTGTAGTTAAAAAGTGCTAAATGAGGCCTCTAAAGGCCTTCCCAAACCATTTGGGATGAATTGGAATGAAAAGGTAGCTTGGGGATAGCTTAGGAGAGGAGAAAATCAGAAAATCAGAAAACCAGCCAAACAGTACCGATACGCTGAGGCTACTGGAGTTCAATGTATCGGTACGCGTACCGGTACGCTTTGCCTGATCTGCCCAAATGCTCTGCAACTCAGATCTGCTACTTTGAGGGTCCCACCAAGACATCCTCCTACAACTCCCCGACACGCCCAACATTCAGAACACCCCCTTGGGACACCTATCTTGGACTTTTGGAAGCTTGGCCATCAATGAGAAGAGAGAAGAGAAGAGGAGCTAGGTGTGTAGACAAGCTCTGCAACCCCTTTGTCTAGCCCATTCCTCCTGCACCCCTATAGATAGAGGTCACTTATGGAGTCTAGGGCATCATTCCATGCACGTTTTTGGTAGGCAAACACTCCATTGGTTCAAGATGGTATTAAGGAGAAGAGATATAGAGAGAGAAGGTCTGGTAGAAGATGATGAATAGTGTCTAGTGAGAGAAAATTGAGATTTTTGCATTTCTTTCAATACATTGTCTTGTAATCTCTGGTATGAATCCTTAGAACTTCATTTAATGTCATTAATGTTGTTTTCCTTAAAGTTCAATGCAAGTTTAATTCTCTTTTAAAGTTTTCACCAGTAATGTATCAAACTTCTTCATTTTCTTAGTTTTCAAATGGATATTCAATAAACTCTCTTATAGATTATGTTTTCTTGTATCTAGTTACTCTAGAACTTCATATCTTTGCAATGAATTCTCATTACATTGTCAATTTCATTTTAAGCATAAGTAGCTAAATCTCTTAGTTGGCAAAACCAAGAGGAACCTCCACTTGGGTACACCATTTCAACTCATTCTCCTCCCTTCTTTCAGAGTCCAATGGTTCGGTTTGACTGGGTTGAGGGTGGATAACTTGGTGAGTCTTTGATATTTTGTAGGCCTAGTCACGGTTTATGCTTAGATACTCACCAATTTTATCCCTAGCTTCCCATGAATCAATCGTTCATTCATGCTCTATTGGAGGAGGGTTTCGAGTTGAGATGGTATTCCCATTGGAGTGACCTCTTGGATTTGTCAATATTTGTGTCTCATTTTATTA
The DNA here is from genome assembly GCA_963454935.2 of Ilex paraguariensis. NCBI lineage: Eukaryota > Viridiplantae > Streptophyta > Magnoliopsida > Aquifoliales > Aquifoliaceae > Ilex > Ilex paraguariensis. Next base: position 85,283 of record CAUOFW020001410.1, read on the forward strand.
GCATCAAAACAAACTTTACCAAACAACTTTCAACAACTAAAGATTTTACACTTTCTTTTTTTCCCAAAATCACCTTCCCCTTGGTTTACTACCTTCCCCATGGAAACGACCTTGGAATACCACCAAGTAAAACACGACCCGCAAAAGTCTCCTTGCGCTTGGGGAGCACTTTTGTACACACACACATATTTTTGTGCATTTACACATCACATTACCATCATTTCATTTTACCCCATCTCCATGCCCTTTCTTTTGACATCACCCTAAGGAGAGTGACACTCCCCTCATCCATAAACTATAAATGCTAAAAGGTGATGTTCAGAGGTTAGGAAATTATAAGAAATTTTTTCAAGCACACTCACATGATAGTTGTGCATGTGAAAAGTCACTATAATCAGAGGGAATTTTTTGCTAAGAGCATTCTAAGAGAGGTTTGTGAAATCAAAGCTATCCATGAAAGAATTTAAAGAAGAGTATTTGTTATATAATATTTTTTGTCGCTAGAATGATTATTCTTACTACATAGGTGTAACACCCCGCATTTTCTTTATATATATGTATATAGATATATAGTAAATAATTGTGATAAAAATGTGGATATATGTAGTGATGTGTGTTTGAATTTGGTAGATTGGAAAAGTAGAGATTTAAAATGTTGGTGGAAATAATAGTTGAAATTTGGTTTTAATAAGTGAAAATATGAAATGTTAGGTCCTAGAACTTGTATTAAATAGGTTTGGTGTAGAAATATGTGTTGGAGAGGTTTGAGATAGTTTTGGTTGGCTTAGGAATAGATTGGAAATGGAAAAGGGATGAACAGTGCACGTGAACAGTGCACTGGCTGCAACTTCAAGCGCGATTTCGACCTTGATGCAGTCAATATCTCTCAAAAATCAAAACATGAAATTTTTAGATATCTTTATTATCATTCCATAGCATCTTTATGCATCTCAATTGGAGCTCGGATGAGAGATTTATGCCCAGATAATGAAGTGATGTCAAAACAGCCCAATTATCATGAACAGTGCACTGGCTGCAACTTCAAGCCCAATTTAGACCTTGATTCAGTCAATATCTCTCAAAACTCAAAACATGAAAGTTTTAAAGCTCTTTCTTATCATTTCATATCATCTTGAATCATCTCAATCGGAGCTCAGATAAGAGAGTTATGTCCAGATAACGAAGCGATGTCACAACAGTCCAATTAGCTTTGTTTTGCATTTAACGTCTCCATTTGCATCCTAAATCAAAATATAAGAATAATGAGTACATTTAGACTTCAAATAAGCACCCTTTATCATCTTTTATTTGCAAACAACGCAAAACTTCATTAATAGTCGATTCGGATGGGTAAAATAGAAATTTTAGTGTTTTGGGTGTACGTTGACTTTGGTTTTGAGATAAATCATAAAAATAAATTTTTTTAGGTTAAAATAACATTAAAAATAAATCCGGAACGTCAAAAAACCTTAGGGTAGTCATATGGATCAAATTAGAGATTCTTAGTGGTAAAACTGTAATTTTGAAAAAAATCAAAATAGGCTGTGAACAGTGAATTTCGGGGCTGAGGTGTTTTAAACCCCATTTCATCCCATTTTCCCTCATTTCTTTCACTCCACTCTCACCCCACACCTCTTGGAACCCTAGAGATCATTAGAGAGGAAGAAAGGAAGGGAAAAACAAGAGATTTAAGGGTAGATTCAAGATCAAAGCTCAAGTCTTCCTACAAACTAAGGATTCAAAGTAGGGGTTTTTTCTCATTCACTTACATTGAGGCTAGGGTACTTATATATGTATGTTTTTGCTATCAATGGTATATATATATGCTATGAAATCATCCTTTCTTAGGATTTTGTTTTTCAAGGATTACATGTTTTGAACAAAGTAGGGTTTAATACCCATGAAATCTTCTTTCTAGTTTTAAAACTCTAATTTTTGGAGAGTGATGTATTTCCTTCCTAAATATTTTCTTTATTATGAATTTCAAAATCTTAGTGCTTTGTGTTGGGTAGAAAAATGATGTTATTGTGATCTCATGTATTTTTTTAGTTGGTTGTGAAATTATTACATGATATATTTTGGAGATTTTGGATAGATGTTTGTAAATTGAGATAAATATTGAAATTGTATGCTTGGTTGGGTTGTTTGTGATGCACACGAGTGAGAGGTTCCTTATAAGGATGCTCACTCATTCCCAAGAGGTTTCCAGTAAGAATGTTTGAGAAACAATGTAATGATGGTGAGAGGTTCCATGTAAGGATGCTCATCCATTCTCAAGAGGTTCCCGATAAAGATGCTTGAGAATCAAATGTAACCTAAAGGAGGGTGGAGGTTACTATGTCACCTACCGAAAGAATTGTTAGGAATTGGTTATGGCAATTAATGGTTATTATTTGTATGTGGTGCTCGTTTATTCATTTAAGTAATGTTTTTAAATAAACTTGAGATCCTTTTTAAATGTCACTACTTTATTTCAAATTATGTATCTATGTTATGTTAAAATTGAGACCGACCGTTTTAAATTTTTTTCTAAACCTTGTATGGGTTTGAGAGAATTTTTCTACAGAGCTTCGTACTCACCCCCTATCGCTAACATTTTTCAGAATACCTGCTTAAGGAGGAGGACATAAGGGTCGAGAAGCCCGCTACTTGGGAGACTCCACTGGACGTAAGGGTGGGCTTATTCTTTTGGATAATGTTGTAAAAATTCGTGGATGACAAATGAAGTTTTGTTTCTTAAGGGATTATATTAGTGCTCTCATGATATGAATGATTTTAGAATGTAATGACGTCCAGGGTGTGTTTTGGGGTGTTACAATAGGAAATTACAAATACCAATATGACATTCTTATTTTTGCATAGAGTACGTACCTATGAAAGGGAAATGTTTGGGAGACAAGTCGAAATTAAGGGTTGGGTGTCTCAATGATCATGGTATTAACTCACTATGACAAGAAATCTCACATGCACACATTTGTTCGACTAAAATTTATGGGTAGCTTCACTGCAAATCCTCACGAGACAATACTTGATGGTGTTCACCCTAATCTCTGAACATCACCCGGTCATGTGTATATGGCTTATTCGAGTAGGTGAGTGTCACTCTCCCTTGGGTTCGATGCTAGAAATGGGGTAAAATGTGTGTGAATGAACAAAATGTGTGTATGTGCAAAATTGCTCCCCAAGCATAGAAAGAGTCTTGTAATGTCATGTTTTACTTGGAAAGGGTATTTCAAGGTCATCTTCTCAGGGAAGGAAAGGTTAAGTGTGAAGGTGATTTTGTGAAAATGGGAAAGTGTAAAATCCTGTGAGTTTGTGTTTTGGTGAGTGAAGTTTTCGATTAAAATGTAATGGAAAAAAGGTTGGCTAATCCGAAGAGGTCACTCCAATGGGAATGCCAAATCAACTCAAAACATTCTTTCAATGGTGCCTAGATGTTCGATTGATTCGTAGGAACTAAGGAAATAAAGTGGAGGTGTAGGATCAAGTATACCCTGTGACAAGTCTACGGTGTATCAAGAGCTCACAACCATGTCCGCACTCAACCTAGTCAAACCAAACACTTTACACTATAAGGAAGAATGGAGGAGAGCTGATTTTGCATACCCAAGAGGAAATCTCCCTTAAATTAGCCAACGTAAAACTTAGCTACTCATATTAAATGCAAAGACATACAATGTAGAAAGAGACATGGTAATGAAATGGAGATTAAAACTTGTATTAATGCAAAGAAAAGTGAAACTACAAAGATAAGTGCATTTAATACCCAACTAAAAAGCTTGAAGTGAAAAACTCATATGTAACAATGGTAGATTCAAAGATACATGACTAAACTTGAAATACACTTGATATAAATGACATTAAAGTGCAATAAAGGAAGATTACAAGAGGCTTATAGCTTACTAAAAGTGAAATGGGTAAGAAAATGCAAAATTTCAAACTTTCTATCTCTAAACTATATCTTCTTCCTTGAGCTTCTCTCTCTATAATGTTGAATAGTTGTGTCGTCGTGTTACTGTTTTCTTTTTTTTTTTTTTGGTTTTAGGTTGTACACAGTTAAGGTTAGTTTTGTCGGCCTAGTAGAAGTTCCTAGGATGTTGGGCCATTTTTTTTTTGAACTCTAACTCATTTTACTAAACTTTTGCAAATGATTAATGAAAAATACCACAGTTGTTTCATTTTATCTTGCCCAAGTCTATTTCTTTAATTGCATTGTGATTTTTGCATTTTGAATGTTTGATGATTTACTTGTACGAATGGGTTGTTTTAGTTTCATTTCTTGTGGTTTGAAATAAAGTTTGCTAAGCAATAGCAAAACTCGAGTTGGGAGGTGTGATTAGCACAAAATATTACACATTATGTATGCTTTTTGTACCCTTTTATACTTACTTTTGTGGTGGAAATGGGAGAAAATGCAATTAAGCAAACAATTAATGATGTTGTTGTGTGATTGTAGGTAAAGAGTTGGAAATGGCTTGAGTTAAACCCCCATCATACCATTCAAATGGAGATAAGGGGTGGCTTAAAGGGAGGCTTAGAAGGTGAAGAAATTAAGAAAAAGGAAAATCTGGAGAAAACCTTCTGGAAGGTTTGCACATTGAACTACCTATGCCCTTGCCAAAACCTTTGAGAAGGTTTGCATTACTGGACAACTTTTTCTTCTACCTCTGCCAAAACCTTCCAAAAGGTTTGCTTCAACCTTTTGGAAGGTTTTCCCCAGAAATGCCTGACACCTACAACTCAAGCTTTGTCACTTGAGGATCCCACCTATGATTCTCCCACTTGTCCCCTAACATATTCTACATACATGCATGCCTCCCTACACTTAAGGTTGGACTTTAGAGGTCATTGCATTAATAAGGATGAGAGAGAAGGTGGAAGCTTGGGAAGTTGCAGGCTAGGATTGTCCCAACCTCTCCAAGCCATTAACTCAGCCCCCCATTGATGAGAGACCTCCACACACAGGCTATAGGAGCCTTATGGATGAAAATGCAGGGAGTTATACCATTAGAGAGCATTATTCAGCATATATAGAGAGCAGCTCAAGGAAGAAGACAATTTTAGAGAGAAAAAGTTTGTATTTTTGCATTTTCTTACCCATTTCAGAGATGTTATTCATTTAAGATGAATCCCGCCATTTAAGAGATGTTATTCATGTCGTTCAATAAAATTCACATATACTATGAACAACAATTCCACAATTTCCAAAATTGAGAGTACTTCAGTAAAAACATGCATGAGATTGCAAGAAAACATTATCAACTAAGCATTATTCAAGATCTACGGTTTACGATTCAAAACATGCAATTGGATATAAATCATGTATTTTCCAATGTAAAGCCTGCTGGTTACAAATGAGTTTTTGTGAAAAAAAAAAAGGATTGATAGAAATGAGATCACAAGATATAAAAACATGCCTAGTAACGTAGGGATTCATACAAATATCTAGGATTGATTATGAAGAAACTTACTCACCAAAAGTAGATGTAATTACATTTTGTTATCTTATTAGTCTGATAGTCTTAGAACTTGTAATGCATCTTATGGACCATAGTTACTGTATATTTGCATGGAATGTTAGATACTGATATTTATATGAAAGCCCTTGAATTATTGAAATTGCCTGAAGTAAACACAACAAAACCATGAAACATGTACTCAATTAACCTAAGACAATCATTGTATGGATTGAAACAATCTAGAAGAATGTGGTATAGCCATCTTAGTGAGTACTTGGTAAATGAAGGGTATGCTAACAATCTCATATGACCATTTGTATTCATAAAGAAATTAGAATATGGATTTGTCATCATTGTAGTATATGTTAAGGAAATGAATTTAATTGGAACTCCTGAAGAATTAATAAAAGTTGTTGAATATTTGAGAAACGAATTTGAAATGAAAGATATTGGGAAAACAAAACACTATCGTGGCCTACAGATCAAGCAGAATCATTACCCATCAAACAACCTGTACAAAAAAGATCCTAAAGCGATTTAACATGGATATAACATATTTGTTAAATACTCCAGTGGTCATCCAATCCCTTGATGTCAAGAAGAATCATTTTCATTTGACAGAAGATAATGAAATGCATCTTGGTCTTGTAGTACCATACTTAATTGCAGTTGATGTTTTGTTATAGTTTGCACAATCTACTAGGTCTAATATAGCATTTGTAGTCAACTTGTTAGCAAGATTTAGCTCTGCGCCAACTCGACAACATTAGAATGATATAAAATACGTCTTGTGCTACCTCCATGGAACTACAAATTTGGACATTTTATACTCAAATAAATTATTCAATGGTCCACATTTAGTAGGATATGCTAATTTTGAATACCTTTCTGATCCTCTTGTTCATAGGTTGGATATGTGTTTACAAGTAGTGACATAACAATTTCATGGTGATCTACCAAGCAAACTTTGATTGGTACATCCTCCAATCATTCTGACATACGTGCACTCCATGAAACAAACCATGAATATGTAGGACTAAAGTCTGTAGTCCATCACATCTGAATTTTATATGAAAAGAAATTAGTCAATGGTCCACATTTAATAGGATATGATGATTATGGATACCTTTATGATCCTCTCATTTATTGGCTGGATACGAGTTTACAAGTAATGACATAACTATCTCATGGTAATCTACCTACTAGACTTTGATTGGTACATCTTTCAATCACTTCATAAAGCAAATCGTGAATGTGTATGACTTAAGTTTGTAGTCCATCACATTTGAGATACATGCATACTACATTTATTTGGTTAGAGACTAACTGTAAAATCTGGATAAATTTGAAGTTTTTAATAAAAAAAGGGTAAAACAGTAATTTGTCGCTACGGTACAGGTTAAAAACCTAAATTTTTCTAGATCTCGGATAATGAAACGAACCTCACCGTTGGATTTGTCTCGCGAAATCTAGTTGTCCTATCAAATTTTATCGAATTCCAAGATAGTTAAATTTTTTGTGTTTTACGAGGCGGTCGATTCTCGGGTGACCCAAAATGAAATTTATAATAAAATTTCATAATTTGAAAATTAATTTAAGAAAAATTAAAATAAAAATATTTTAAACTTAAACTGGGAAAAAATTAAATCATTTCGGGGTGAAAATGGACCCGAAAAAAATAGGGTCGTGTGGCGCATTGTGGGCCAAGCAATTGGAGGGTATAAATAGGGGGAAAAATCTGAAATTCTCTCCCCAACTCAGCGGGTCTTTAACCGATAGAAAGATAGAGCAAGAAAATAGGCAAAAGAGAAATTTTCTCCACTTCTCTTTACAATCTACAAAATTCTAGTGGTTTAATCTGCTCGGGCCAAGAGGGAAAGTCGTTCTCCTCGGCGTGGGCTACAAGACCATACCAAAAATCGAAGAGTTTACCAAAGCTTCAAAAAATGGGGCTTGAGGAAATCAAAGGTTTGAGCCTGATTGAAGTTCTTGAAGGTCTTCTAAGTGGATTTCACGCTTCAAAAGGTAAGGTTACTTCCTACTTAGGTTTATTTTACAACCTAGGGTGTTTAATTGTAATGGGTAGGTTGATAGAGATATATATTACTTGCCTATGTTTGTGAAATTAATGAAATGGGTAGGTTGGTGGAAATATATATCACTTTCTTATGTTTGTGAAATTAAAATGGGTAAATTGATAGAAATATATATCACTTACCTATGTTTGTGAAATTGATAAAAGGGGGTATGAAAATGGGTATAGAAATGGTTTAAAATAAATTCCTAGCATGGAATTGGTATGGTTTAATTACTTGTGTGATTACATGAAAATCAGTGTTATGTGGGTATCCTATGTATTTATATTATGTTTTGCAAATGAAGTGTGTTATCGGCGAATATGAAGTAATAACATGCTTGTGATATATTGTTGGGTATAAAAATAAAAATGTTAATGTATGTTTATAGATATATTGACATTGTGATGGAATTGATAATTATATGCATATGATATAATTGGCCATGGAATATAAAGATATGTGGTTAAGCTTGTTCATGTGACATTCATTAAATATGGGCATGACATTAATATAGCAATAGTGTATTACATTGCATTTGCACAGAGGAACTACATCCATGGACATGAGTGTGGGTGTGAGTGCGCATGGTTGACATCATACATCACGTAGGTGGATGATAGGTGGGCTCGAAAAAGTTAGATAGAAGATCTGACTAAGTCACACGGTTGCATGGGAAAAAGAATTGGGTCGGGGTTAGCAAGAAAGGCTAGATTATCCCTTGGGTGAGAGATCCGGTGATCAGATTCGTACTCCGTTGGTATAAGAGCCTATAAAGTGTGTCGGTGTATGCAAAACCGTTGGTAAAAGTCCATAAATTCCGTGTCGGTTTGGTGCCATTGGTGTAAGTCCATAAATACCCACCCTAAGAAAGACCCAGAGATTTCTTGAAAATAGTCATTGGGTGTGTAATGTCAATGGCGGGGGCTTGAAAAGCCCGATTTTATACTTATGGCAGTGATGGAGGATGTGGCTAAGTTCACCGAACTAGCCCGTTTTGTTGATGATTGCGTGGCCACGGATATGGCCAGAGTGAGGAAATTCGAGGATGGTTTGAAATTATCCATCCGAGGGAAAATTGTGGGTCTCTGCCTACAAGACTTGGACTCGATGGTCGAGACGGCAATGACCTTTGAGAAAGAGGTTGATGACGCACCACGCATCTGGGAAGCAGGTACTAAGGACAAGAAGAAGGAGGGTCAATCCTCTTCTTCTAGCTCGGGAAAGAGGCAAAAGACTTTTACTTCTCAGGGAAATCAAGGACAGAATCGCGATTATCAAAGTCAAGGCCAAGGTCAATCCTCCCAAGGTGGGAGAAATCAAAAGCCTTCCTACCAGGCAGGCCAAAGGACTTGCTATCATTGCAACCAATGGGGGCATATGAAACGAGATTGTCCTCAGCGATAGGGATCTCAAAGCTATGGAGCATCCCAGTACCAACCTTCGGTGGGGCATGCACAGACGGACTTTATTCCTCCCTACCCCACCATGGGCCAGGGAAGTCAGTACCAGTTCCAAGGTACTGCACAAGCCCCTACTACTTCACGAGCGAGGACTCCGCAATTAGGGAGCCTGGTGGCTACGCCCTCCCTACTAAGTAGGATGATCGAGTCCCAAGGACAGGACCCAGAGTTATTATCCATCAGGGACCGAGTGCAAGCAGGTACCGGTGACGAGGGTTGTGCCATTCACTCGAATGGCAGTCTTCGATATAAGGGAAGGGTTGTGGTTCCCTAGATAGCAGATCTGAGAGAGGAGATCTTTAGGGAATTCCATTGCTCCCGATTTGCTGTGCATCCAGGTGACACGAAGATGTACCATGATCTTCGTCGCTAGTATTGTTGGAGCGGGATAAATAGAGATATTGGAGATTTTGTCAGATGATGTCTCACGTTTCAACAGGTTAAGGCTCAGCACTAGAGACCAGCTGGGTTGCTCCAAACCTTGTAGGTGGCTGAATGGAAGTGGGAGCATGTCATGATGGATTTTGTGACCTAGTTGCCACGAACATCGTAGAGACATGACACGGTGTGGGTGATAGTGGACCGGCTTATGAAGTCAGCACACTTTTTGGCTATGTGGATGACCTTCACAGTGGAAGAATTCTACAGGTTGTATATATGGGAGATTGTTCGGTTTGTATGGGGTACCTATATCTATAGTATCGGATTGAAATCCCAGGTTTACAGCTCATTTTGAGAAAGTTTCCAACGAGCCATGAGGACACAATTGATGATGAGCACAACTTTTCATCCCCCAGATGGACGGTCAATCAGAGAAAACCATCCAGATATTAGAGGATGTGCTATAGACATGCGTCCTAGATATCAAGGGTAGTTGGGAAGAGCATTTACCCTTAGTGGAGTTCATCTACAATAATAGTTATCAGACGAGTATTCAGATGACACCCTATGAGGCACTTTCTGGGAGGTCTTGTCGTTCTCCAATTTATTGGATGGAGGTAGGAGAGAGACCCTCTACGGGTCCAGATTTGGTTAGAGACACCTCAGAGAAGGTGGACCTGATACGAAAACATCTTCTTACAGCTCAGAGCTGACAAAAGAGCTATACTGACTGACGACGACGACCTCTAGAATTTGAGGTGGGAGATCACGTCTTCTTGAAGGTGATGCCTAAGAGGGAGTGATCAAATTCAAAAAATAAGGAAAGATATTACTGATGTTTATCGGGCCCTTCGAGGTACACGAGAGGGTGGGCACAGTGTCTTACAGACTGACGTTACCACAAATTTATTGGGTGTTCACTCGGTATTCCATGTCTCTATGCTTCGGAAGTATATCCTAGATCAGACACATGTGGTAGATTGGGGCAAGCTTGTTGTTGATGCGGATGAGACCTTTGAGAAGGGACCGTTGCGTATCGTGGATAGTCGGAAGCAGGTTTTATGAGGCAAGACAGTGAAGCTAGTGAAAGTGCTGTGGTAGAACTGAGGCATGGAGAAGGCGACATGTGAGCATGAGGATGAGGATACCATATGTGCCAATTATCCGTTTTTGTTCAAGGATGGATATACATTTCTATAAATTAAGTATAGCATTAATGTTACATATACATGCGGTTAAGTGTGTATGTGTGTATAATTTTAGGGACAAAATTCTTTTAAGGGGAAAAAAATATAAAACCCAGGTAAATTTGAACTTTTCACAGAAAAGGGGGGCAAAACAATAATTTGTCGTTATGGTATAGGTTAAAAACTTGAATTTTTTTGGATCTCAGATGACGAAACGGACTCTACAATTGGATTCGTCTCGTGAAATCTAGCTACCCTGTCAAATTTCATTGAATTCTGAGATAGTCGAATTTTTTACGTTTTACGAGACGGTCGAGTCTCGGGTGACCCAAAAATAAAATTTTAATAAAATTTTATAATTCAAAAATTAATTTAAAATAAATTAAAATAAAAATATTTTAAACTTGAACCGGTACAAAATTAAACCGTTTCGGGGTGAAAATAGACCCGAAACAGGGTCGTGTGGCGCATTGTGGTCCAAGCAATTGAAGGGTATAAATAGGGGAAAAAATCTGAAATTCTCTCCCCCAACTCAACCGGTCTTCAACCGATAGAAAGAGAGCGCAAGAAAGAGGGAAAAGAGAGAGTTTTCCACTTTTCTCTATAATCTACGAAATTCTAACGGTTGAATCCGCTCGGGCCAAGAGGAAAAGTAGTTCTCCTTAGCATAGACTACTAGACCATACCAAAAATTGAAGAGTTTACCAAAGCTCCAAAAAACGGGGCTTGAGAAAATCAAGGGTTTGAGCTTGATTGAAGTTCTAAAAGGTCTTCTAAGTGGATTTCATGCTTCAAAAGGTAAGGTTACTTCCTACTTGGGTTTTATTTTACAACCTAGGGTGTTTAATTGTAATGGGTAGGTTGATAGAGATATATATCACTTGCCTATATTTGTGAAATTGATGAAATGGGTAGGTTGGTAGAAATATATATCATTTATCTATGTTTGTGAAATTGAAATAGGTAGGTTGATAGAAATATATATTACTTACCTATGTTTGTGAAATTGATAAAAAGGGATATGAAAATAGATATAAAAATGGTTTAAAATAAATTCCTAGCATGAAATTGGTATGTGGTAATTACTTGTGTGATTACATGAAAATCAGTGTTATGTGGGCATCCTATGTGTTTATATTATGCCTTGCAAATGAATTGTGTTATCGGCGAATATGAAGTAATAACATATTTTGTGATATATTGTTGGGTATAAAAATGTTGATGTATGCTTATAGATATATCGACATTGTGATGGAATTAGTAAATTATATGCATATGATATAATTAGCTATAGAATATGAAAAATATGTGGTTAAGTTTGCTCATGTGGCATTCATTACATATGAGCATGACATTGATATAA